>CAJUYG010001103.1:53046-68529 GCA_910591675.1 Galerucella calmariensis
TACTGTCATATTAAAAACACCCTGTATATGATAGCATACCAATAAATATTGGAAACGGAATGTTGAAAGCTTCTAGTGAGATGGTGTAAAGCAAAAGAGGTTATTCGTTTTTATTTTGAAGTTATTTTATTTTTTCGGAGGGTCTACAAATTATGTAAAATCGATTTATCCTGGAAACTGAACTAGATAGGTATAGGGAAATGTTAATGAACTCACATTATTTTTAATAGTACAATTCAAAAATGTGATAAAATAGAGGGTGTTCCATTTAAAGGAACCTAATTTTGATGCGGCACGCTTTTTTGGAGCACCCTGTATATTCCAAAATATTTTATTTATTTATTTATTTTTTCTAATTTTATTTGCCGTTAAGATGCCAGAGAATAGTTCGTTCATAAAGCCCCACCCTGTATATACAGATATTTTGACTTAGTGGGAACCAAAGAAGGATATTGTTCTTTATATGTACTCTGTGATATTGTTATCTTTCGTTGAAATTGGAGCCTTTATACAGGCAATCAACGTTTACACGTTTCTTATCGAAATTGGTTGAATTCACTAATCCATCCCCCACCTCTTATATGAAGACAGACTATAACTTGTAAAATGAAAAAATCCGGGATTTTATCGTAAATATTATAATTATATTTAAATCTTTATACTTAATGTTGTAAAATTGTCTTTTCGTGCAATTGCACGCGAAGTAAGTATTTCGCGTTCTCAGCAGAGTCCTCAAGATTATCTTGCCTCGGCCGCAAGCGGCTTCGGCGATAACTGTTCTTCAGTACGTTAAAAAGGTATTTCGCGACCTAGGCATACAAATAACTATTTTTTAATGTTTAGGATTCAATTAGGCTCTAAAGTGGCTCTTTATCAAATCTGAATCATTTCCAGGTTTTTATTGGGACAACTTTTATTATAAATCATTTTGTCCCGAACCGATTTCTCAAATTTGACCAACCAATGTCTACATATATATTGGTATCAAAATCACGTCTTTTTTTATTACACCAATTTTTACTAAGTATAAACCAATACGGCATTATTATTGTCATTAAAAAATCTAAATACAATTCTGTCTCTTTATACGCACGTATTTCTTACAGGAACTAACCCGTTAGCTATTAGTGACTAATAACGAAGGATTACTTTTAACGATCTATATTTGGCCTTTATATTCGTATTAGCGACTCGTTTAAGTGGCTAATAAGCTAATAAAATATGGATAAGTTGTCAAAAGATTATTTTTTCTAGGACCCTTTATGAAAAGACGTCATTTTTTGATAGAAAATAGAATACCTTCAGCGAAAACGTGGTTTCTGTCGCAAGTGAGAGAAATTCTCATAACGTCAACTTACGTCTGTGGTAATTAATATTAATATTATAATATAATTAATAATATATTAATTTTATTTTCTTGGAAATGGAATAGTATTATCATTTTCTTTGTAAACTTGTAATTTCTGGTTTCTACACAAAATGTTTCTATAGTTTAAATATGTAATACCCTTCTTGGTGTGCGTCATCGATTGTTAATGTCTTTCTAACACATTACGTAGAAAGAAATGGAAAAAAGGCAGGTCTGTGATTAATCCTAATCAAAATATCACAATAATGAACAGTTTAAACGTATTACAAACGTTAACGCTAATCTTTGACTTACAAAAATTTGATTGGTTGATGTTTAGATTACGCGCCAGCACAACCTATCAATCGCGAGGTTAAAATACTATGAAGGCGTAACTTTCCTAGCGGCAATAAGTCTTAGGTCTTTTTCTACTGTCACACTGACAGTTCTTGACAGGTCTGTACTTTGTTGTTTACGGTCAATTATTATTTATGAATAGTGAATATTAATCTTATTGTTTTATTTATACGAATAATACAAAAATATGCATGAATACACGGGAAAACATCAGTATTTTGAAAGTTCTCAAGTATTTTGAGTTAGAAAAAGAAGCTGGTTATTATGAATTGCATAGCCTTTTTGAATTTGGCTAAATACAATCCTGATGATCTTATTCATCAAATTTAAGGTTAGCTATATGTCAAAATAGCAAATAAAATAAACGACATGCCGAAAACCCGGATATACGTCACAATCGATGACGCACACCAAAAAGGGTATTATTTTAACTATACACAAAATGTTAATATTAAATGATAATGGATTTGTAATTCTCTTCTTGGTAATGGATCTCTCACGTTTTTTTTTTATTATTTTTCATTTTTTTAATTATTTTTTGACTTTTTTGTAGTTTGTCTTTATTTTTGAATTGTTTTCATAGTTATAGTGTATATGTATAAGTATTTGACTGGTTGAGTGGGAGAGCAAATTCTTGATTTATTCAAGAAATTGGAACCCTCCCATTTGGCAAACTGCTGTGTAACATAATGAACCTTTTTATGTATATATTTACTTGTATGCACTGTATGTTTGACCAATAAAAGCATTTACCTACGACCCCCCCTGTAATCAGTCAATAACACACAGTCGGTATCAATGTAATGACGTCTATTACAGCTGTAAAGTAAATCACACGGCTTCCCTAGCAACGTCTTAGCAACTGTCAACTGCCATTTTATTCATAATTTACTATTTGAAAACATTAGATATGGCCACGTTTAACTATGAAAAGCCCATAGGGCTATGTATATGTATTGATTATAATTGAAAAATGGACTTTCGATTATCAACAATATATATTAATAATGATTAAACGTTAGTTCTTTAATGTGCTTCTTTCATTGGTAATAGAGTAATAGAGATGGAGTTTACCAAGCACCTCTAATTATGTAACTGTTATTTCTTATGCTTCTTATAAAAAATACAAGTACAAGTAGGTCGTAGGTAAAGTATAGTACGTAACTCGTGTTGTAGAACATTTTACGCACTCACGGAATTAACTTTTCCATTCGTGCGTAAAATGCTCCTTACCACACACGTTACGTAATATACTATTATTATTATTATATTTTCAACCATTACCTACCCTCATATTATATAATGTTTTGACGAATTATTATATAAAGATTATATCTAGTTGGCTGGTTTCATAAGTTAATTGTTTAGATTTGACAGTTTGCACCGAAAGCATTGTTAGTTTTTTAAGTTATCGTGATTTCCGATTCGGGAAATGATTTAGATTTTTCAAATACACCGCCAGAAAGCTGAGGAAACTTCTTTGGATTAATTACTAGTAGTAAAATCTAAAGAAATCTAAAGATGTATCTACAAATTCATGGATTGATGAGTTGAATATCACGAAAATTCACTATTGTTTTTTGAGTAACTTTAAAAATTAGTTACAATTTAATTAATAAAAATAATTAGTAGTTTACCTAACTAATGCGGAAAGTTATACTTTTCCGCACGCTATTGCAGATGGCCGAACGGCGCTTTAGCGGAGTTCGGCCAGCAATCTCGTTCGGAAAAGTCACTTTACGAACGTGTTAGGTACACTATTTTTTCTACTAGCTTGCGGAAAATAACCCAAAGTTAACATAAAGAAACATTTATTGTTAAATACATATAAACAAATTAATTATTATTATTTGACATTCATTTGACGAGGGCCATGGGCCAGGGTCAGGGCCAGGTCCATTAAAAAATCATTGAAAAATAAGATTATTTTTATCAACAGTAAAAACACAAGAGCTTTTTTTTATCGGATAAATTTCTCTTTGCAACGAAACAGTTTTGCCAATCACTGATTTTATCTAATATTGTCGGCGATCACATGAGTCAAAAAACGGTCTGATGAAACAAGGATTGCATAATAGTAGTTTACCTAACTAGTGCGGAAAGTGATACTTTTCCGCACGCTACTACAGACGGCCGAACGACGCTTCAGCGAGTTCGGCCAGCAATCGCGTGCGGAAAAGTCACGTTACGCACGTGTTAGGAACACTATTTTTTCTACTAGCATGCGGAAATAGGCCCAAAAGTTAACATAAAGAAACATTTCCTAATAAATACATATCAACAAATTAATTATTATTATTTGACATTCATTTGATGAGGCTTATACCAGGACCATTGAAGAATGATTGAAAAATAAGTTTTTTTTTTATTGAAAATTAGCAGAATTATAATAAATATATTAATTTTCCAGTCATTTGGTAAACTACAATACTCCCCAAAAACTTGATAAATTTACTTTTCCGCACTAGTGCGGGAAAGTGACTCTTTCCGCACGCTAGTAGGAAAAATATTTTTTCAACTACCTCAAGTTTTATCAGAATTTTGATGGAAGATTAGCTATTTACTTTACGCACTTGTGAAAAATAATTAAAAGAAAAAAAGTCTGAAAGGACCGCTTGTTGACTGCCTAACGCACCAAATATTTAAGGTCGCATTTTAGATAAGCGTGTAATGTATGCTCTTTTTAAACAAGTATATTCACCTTTAGAATTGTAAGTATACAGTTTTAGCATATCACCACTGATAAAAGGCAGAAACTTTTACAAAATTTGACGAAATCAACAACAACTGATTATAACAGTAATGTAAAACATGCTAATTCTAGTGTCATATATGAAGTCGCCTTCTCAAATTCTATTGCATTTATATACACACATATTTATAATATATTGTGTTACCAAGGCAAAAAATGAGCTTTAGCATCCCAAGACTATTAGATGAACGAGCGAGCTTGCATCTAATAACTGTTTTTCGCCTACCGAATAAATAAAAAATAGGAAAATATAACAATAGTAGTTTGTGCAACTAGTGTGGATATGATGGCCATATCGCACGAGGACGAAGTTTGAGCACGACGCTGAAGGCGGAGTGCTCAATCGTTCGAGTGCGATATGGACAATCCACACGAGTCGAACAGTATATTTTTTCTACGACCCATTCAAGAAAAAATCTAGAAAATAAACATTTGAATAAACTGTAAAATAAATATCACTTGAAATTGAAAATTTTCAACAATTTTATTCATAATAGTACCAATTCAATTTTATGTTTTCACTAATTTTTTGTGATAAATGTACAGTTCTTAAATGTACAATTTTTATAACATTACGGTTTCCCTTTTTAAATATGCGATGCTGTTATAAATAGATGTTGCCCGTCGGACTCCCGCACGAAGGGTACAGTATCTTTATTTATAAGAATGAATATTCTGCTAAATATTTCAAGCGTCTGCCTGTTGTAGTTATCAATATTGAGCAGAATAATTATTTTAAAATAAAATTAACAATTGAAAAAAAAATTTCTTTATTCGGAATTGAACCCGCGGTCTACCGCATGAGAGTCTGGTGTGTTGACCACTCGGCTACCGAGAGTTATTATCGGCGAACCTCAGAAGTAGTACATACTGTCATAAGAACTAACGTCAATCGGTAGGCACTCAAATACCCATTTTATTCTGTTTTTAGTATTTGTTATTAATTTATAAAGTTTATTTCATTCAAGTTTATTTTTATAAACAAATATTCTTGATCCAGTGTTTCTGGGAGAGACTTCTTTTGACAAGTTATTTTGACGTTTCTTTAAATTGAAAAAAAGATGAGTGACGAGTACTAAACGCGAATGCTGATTGGTGGTTTTCATATACGTTCTAGGATGTATATGAAATCATATACGTTCAGTTAACCGATATGGCCTACATTTCCATTCTCTAAACTGTGCAGGAAATGGATAATATACATGTGGGAGTAGAAAAAAAACTTAGACATCCTACTCTAATTAGATGAATATTTTTATAGCTGTGTACACGTGACTAGAGAGTCAAGAAAACAGTATAATTCCGTAAAAAATCATTTAATTTAATTTTAGAAATTGCAAACGACTTTTGGCTATTTTCAGCAATTTTAAAATTAAATTATTTTACACGGAATACACTGTATTTTTATATACTAATTAGGCATTAATTAAAAAATATATGTGAAACGTCCAATTAATCAAGTGACAGAAAAATTGAAAAAATCGCAAGGTTATGAATTTTCAGTCCTTGGGCAGCTAAACAACACTTTCCGCCCTATGGTGTTCATATGATTGGTTTTCCGGTAAGGTAGGCGAAGAAAGCTTTAGCAGTCCTTAACTGGCTGCTCTCGCTTTCGTTCAAGAACAATCTAAGCGGTTATTTCCATAACGCGGGGCATACAAAGACCACTGAGAATAAACGTGTTCTTTCTAATTCGTTTTAGAGACCAGTAGTGTATGAGGAAAAATTATGGTCGAAATAAATCTCACTTATTACAAAAAAGTTAACACTCTGTATTTCATTAACGATACTTATCAGTTATCACACATGTTTATAGGATCTTTTCATCTTGAAATTTAATGACGAATCGCCTACAACAATATTTCAGATTACTTTGGAAGCACCCTGTATAAAGGGTTTAGTTTTATCATTCGGAAATAGGAACCAAAAGCATAGAATGATTTTTCGACAATTCAAGTACGACACCAACTGAATCATATCTACGTCTAAACTAATGAAATGACCCCGTATAAATATATCAACAGCCATACTATCAATACAGGTAAAAGGTATTCACTTGCATATCAGACCATTATCCTAAAGTATTACCAAGACAAAACAACAACAAACTTTATCGTTAGTTCGTTTCCGTTTCTTGTTTTCCTTTCGCTTTGTTTTTTTTTAGTTTATTACATTTTTAATTTTTGCATAAAATCGAATAGGAAATATCACAAAAGGGTGGCTTGACCTCACACACACACACACATTGATACAGACGTAATGTCTGCACACTTTTAACATTTATAAATTCATATTATGCACGGAACAGTGATTACATCAAAAGGAAATGAGGGAATATTAACACGAAAATTCTTTCTACATATTTGGGGAGTCGTCTATCAAAATGTAAAAGGGATATCTGGAGAGGAAGTGACGTTAGTCGAGGTCGCTCTAGAGAATGAGCAATATCCAAGTTCATTGACAACTGAAAATAATCTAGTTAGATACCTTTCGATATGGTCTATGCATTTATACTAAAAGGTTTATCCAACCTTTTCTAATTTACGACGGGACTTAAAATTACTCGACAAGAAAATTTTGTTAATCTTTTTAAGGAAATTGTTTTAAATCGTGCATTAGTATAATATACCTAATACAACCACAAATATTCACTCCAAGAGCTCATCCATATCTCAAATGTGGTTTTATGAAATCCAAACCAAATTACAATTAAGAAATATTTCTTAATTGTAATTTTAACAATCGTAATATTCTCAATTTGTATTCTTAATTATATGATCATCTTTCATATTACATTCATATCTATAGTTCTGGTTTAAATAATTCTAACATAATTTCAAAGATCTTTATTTATTTCTTTCTATTGTAGCCTGATGATGGTAATAATGTACAGAAACTAGTAGCATAATATGTGTCCTTTGTAGGACCATAATAAAATTTATTGTGATTTGGAGTTTTATTGAACCATTGGTTTGAACAAATATTCACTATTTTGAATTACACACACAGGACCGCTGTGACGTAGGTATATAATTATTGTGATTTTTGATGAATAAAATTTTGTTTATTTCCGACAATGCTAACCAGCGTCATTGAATTTGAAGACAAATTCCACCATTCTCACGTTTCTTAAAATATCTTGGGAAGGAAAAAATATTGACATGTGGTTTTTCGTCAATTTGCTGTTATTTTAGTCTACTTTCAAATCTATTTTTAACGCTGTATGCTTTTAAATGAAATTGTGGGGATACTTTGTCACTTTCTGAACAAGGGTTACAACATTTATAACAATATTAGCTAGTACAAAACATATATTTTAATTTGTTCTCTGATTTTTTGGGAATCAAACCACAATAATGTTTTTTATTTTTTTATTTCGACGTTTCGGTAGCGTTCAGCTACCTTTGTCAAGATTAACTAATAATAAAATAAATTTTGGTCCCTATCTGACACAACGAAAAAAATATGACAACTAGACAACCAATAATATTTTGAATTTTAAGACTACAAAACTTTGTTGTCAAATTTTATTAAGGTCCATTCATAGTAGATCACATCTCTGGTAAAATGTGAAATCAAATATTGTATTTTATGACATTCCAAAGATATGATAGTCTACTAGTAATGGAATCCAGTGAAGTGCACGTTCCAGGAACGGTTTTTATTGAGATAGCGCTTTTTTTCGTTTATTTTGCAAGCTGCAAAACGTGTTAAAAGCTTTGACATGCTTCACGAATGCGTTCTTTAAGATCATCTATAATAAAATACTTCAACCTAGAATTGTAATCTTGCATCAGAGCTGAACATAAGAGAATATTTGGCAAACTTTTGTTGACGCAAGATTTGGCGAGATGCTATCAGACACGATTTATATTTTTTAATAAACAGCTGCATTTTGTGTTATTTTGGTAAAGTCAATTTATTTTAAAAAAAGATAAAGTTCTCCCTCAATTTGATATTTAAAATTCCCGCTGAAATTTATAGTTCCTGCTCCAAACTCAGATGGCTGTTAAAGCAGTAGTCACTGCTGACAACGTAAGAGTTAAAATTTAAGTATTTCATGATTTAGAGGATCTTAAAGAACACATTCGTAAAGCTTCTCGTAGCGTATCACCAGCTATGATTTAGACGGGGCCTGTACAACAACACTTAACACGTTTTGCAGCTTGCAAGGATTCTGCAGGAAATAATTTTGAACATTTGCCGTAATTTATTGTTCGTTTTTTAAATTGCATCAGAGGTATTTTAGTTGACATTCATACTTCATGATATATTGATGCTTCTGTTATTATTAATTGAAAAAAATAATACCAAGTATGTGCTATCGTTGTATTCCAAATAGAACGACATATTCAATGACAATATACAGGAGGTGCCATTTGAAAATAAAAAGTGAGGGGTCAAATGTAAAATATTTTTTTATAAGTCATAAGGAAGGTACTTTAATGATATTCAATGCAGTTTTTTTATTTATTAATTATCTTGTCAAATAAGCGAGATATTGCCTGTTTGGGATAACTTGGGACACCCGGTATTTTGAGCAATCCTCGTATATAAAATTTTCAATATATCGTTTTTTTTTTTAAATAAGCATATAACTTCTATTAAATATGTGATAAATACAAATCTACAGATGAGCAATAGATCCAAAAATATTTTACTTTAAAAGAACACTAATATGAGAAATTATTTCATGATGCCTGATAAACCGATATCGAGAAATATTACCTGCAATATTTACTTTGAACGCACCTTTGTCGGGAAAATTCAAGATTATCGGAAATTATGCAATCGAATCGTTTTTATTTACATAATATAAGGCAGATAGCAACAATTACGTCTACATTATGAAATTAATAAAAAAGATGGATTGGTATGAACAAACCAACAAAAAACGAAAATTATGGATAATTTCCAAGCTCTGGAAACGATGAAAAAATGTTATAGTTATATAAATGTTAAGGAATCGAGAAAGACATGCCTAAGAGAAAATCTTGCAAAAACTGCGCTCATTCCCTTCCCTAGAAAAAGGAAGGTTGGTAAAACAAATAAAGTGAAAATTGCCCTAATGCCATTGTCAAGTTAGGTTGGTTGCGAGAATTAATGGAAACAGGCTGAAAAGCTACGTGCCAAAGCAAGAACACAGAAAGTCCTGGTTAGCGGCAATGCTTGCAGATTCTTGCAGTCGAAAAATAAAAATATCGGTCCGTGGGCACATGCCACCGACGAAATAAACTTCTTATAGTATCTTTTCGTGATTAGCCAACATTTTTTACGTCATATCCATACATTTTAGCTTTATGATCTGACCAATTTGCTAATTTAACTTCTGTATCTGTAGAATAAGGAGGGTGAGTGTAGGCTCACAGCACTTAGGCCATATGTGACCCATTGTACATCCTCCCGAGGAGTTGTTCTCCTAGGTCATCGTCCATCTTGTCCTTCCCAGGAAGGTGGACAGGTCACTAGGAGATATCACCTTTATATCGGCAGGTGTAGGCCAAGACTCACCGAACACACACTCTCTTATTGACGATAACTCCGGACACTCGCATAAGACATGCCTGACAGTTTCATCTTCCTGTTCACACATCCTGCATAGAGGTGTGTCCACTAGCCCCATAGTATGGAGGTGTTTCCTTAGTTGACAGTGGCCAGTCAGAAATCCTACTGTTAAACGTTGGTTTTTTTCTGGACTTCGCCAAATATTTCTTCGGCACCAGCTTCCCAGGGTCGCCCAGGATGATCCTGGCAAGACTGTATCCTTTGATTCCATCCCATCTCTTAAGGGATTGAGCATGGGTGTAACGTTTGGCTAGTTCCGCAATTGTCGAAGTCGTTAGGCCGTAGGCGTCATTGGGTTCTAAAATTTTTAGTCCAGCCGCTTCCCAGGCTAAAGAATCGGCAATGCGATTACCTTTACTCTTGTCGTGCTCTTTAACCCACCTCAGGATAATATTGTTATCTGCCGAGGCGTTAGCTAAATCCTGGTGGCACTCTAGTAGGGTTTGTCTACTATGGTTGAAATAATACCCTTCTTGGTGTGCGTCATCGATTGTTAATGTCCTTCTAACACATTACGTTGAAAGAAATGGGAAAAAAGGTAGGTCTGTGATTAATCCTAATCAAAACATCACAATAATGAACCGTTCAAATGTATTACAAACGTTAACCCAAAATTTGACTCGAAAAATTTGATTAGTTGACGTTTAGAATACGCGCAAGCGCGACCTATCAATCGGGAGAAATTACGCATTCAAATAGAATGCAAACCTACAATTCGCAGCGGCAAACTGTCTTACGTCTTTTTCTAATGTCCCACTGACAGTTTTCGTCAGGTATGTACTTTGTTGTTTACGGTCAATTATTATTTATAAAAAGTGAATATTAATCTTATTGTTATATTTATTCAAATAATACAAAAATATGCCTAGATACACGGAAAAACCATAAGCATTTACATGAGTATTTTCAGTAAGAAAAAGAAGCTGGTAATTATTAATTTCATAACCTTTTCGAATTTGGCTGAATACGATCCTGATGATTTTATCTATCAAATTTAAGGTTAGCTATATGTCAAAATAGCAAATAAAATAAACGACATGCCGAAAACCCAGATATACGTCACAAACGATGACGTACACTGAAAAGGCTGTTGTATGAACTCTATATATTTTACCTTAGCGAAAAACCAATCATAAGAAAACCAAAAATAGAACGGACTGTTAATTGTTCTAGTTTCGTGAAAATTCGAAAAATGGGGTCTTGGGGAAATGCTTTATTCTACTTGTTTCTCACACGTAACTTTATGGTGAGAACGGCATCCATTCAGCTATGATTCTTAATTTAAAAAACGTATCTAAGAATCCTAAAGTTACATTTTTATTTGAAAATATGACATTGAAGTAACATGAATGTTTAATTTTTACCAGAATTCGGGATATATACAATATGTTAAGAAGTGTGTACTTTCCATAGGGATGAAAGGAAAACATTTTCCAGTCAAAATATCTTGAAAAAAAAATTGAAAATATCTTAACAAAAACATTCAACATTACCTACTTGTTTATTGAAAATTCACCACACAGATTTCTCACCGACATTCCGTCATGTTATCAATTTTGATAAATAAATTAAATATTTGACGAAATTCAAGAAAAAATATTTGTTGAAGAATAAAACAAATACCTACGTTTTTATTTTGCTACGTGGTTGAAACGATTGCAAAATTATTTACTATCAACCTGATACCTGACTGATTGTTACAATGATAGCGGATATTGCACGTTTCTTTTCACAAGTAGACAAATCGATTATGAAATAGTATGCAAAGAACATCGTGGATAATGTTTCGGTAACGGCAACGTAAAATTTATACACTTACTAAAGGTCATTTTAGATTAGACAATTTTTTGTGCAATATTTAGTTCAATTTTTGGCACAATTTCTGGAATGGATTTCTTGTGTGAAATATTGGCCAAATGTTTCAAGCCATTTTAGACTATTCCAATTTATTGAACAATATTTAGTTCAAGATTCTGCGCAGTGATTTGATGATGATAGTATATTAAGGGCGAGTTGTATCGAACACTTAAACTCGGTTTAATGATAATTGATGCTTAGACTGTGGCTGATTGATGTATTTATTATCAACAATATAAAAATAAATAGAATAATCAGTTGAATGTATAATTAATTGTGAAATTTGAACAATTTTGTATTGAAACCTCAAGTAACAAATTTTCGGTCACAGTTCGAGCCTTTTAGATAATATGAAGAGGAGTATTTTCACTAAGCGAATATTAACTTTAAAACAGAGGAGAAGGAGACGTCGAAAAATTTGGCAGAATAAGTGGTTAATGAAACGGTCTAATGATGCCTATAACTTTGTCACTACAGATTCTACGGCTAAGCTTCCTAAGTATTTGTTATGATAATCTTTGTGTTTTACATTCTACAAACAAACATGTTTTCAGATTTTCTCAATTATTTCAATCTCTAATTTATTCCAAGACATATTCAAGACATATTTTTCAACCACTTTAATACATAACCACAAATTATCAAGATTAATGATATTCATTCGACATTTTCATCGTGAAATACAATAAATCAAATTGTTGAGAAAATAGAACCTATTTTTTTTTACAATTTGACAAGGCAGACAATTTTTAATACAATTTTCAATTTTAGACTTAACAATTTGAATTGTTCCAAAAATTGAACTAAATATTGCACACGAAATAGTCTAATCTAAAACGACCTTAAGATTGATATTTAAAGACAAATGACAAAGATTTCGGCAAAGTAGAGCAAAAAAACCTTCTATGTACTTTTTTTAAAATTACGTTCATTCCGAATTGTATTCACGGCCGTTTGCATTATGAATTAGATCACATTTCTGACCGTAAATAACACGATGTTAGCGATAATTATTATAAATCGACATATTTACAAAGTGCAAGCGTGACAAGTTCATCGGATTTTATATTAAATTTCCCAGAACAAATACACAGTACACACACGGTTAGAAAATGTTCGACACAAAACAATAGCGTTATTTAAACAATATACTGTACATTTAGATGATTATATTTTGACAGCCATTAGACACATACAATTTAAATATTGTGCAGTCGTTTTGGACAATAAACAACAGGAAAAGTCACATGTGCCTATTGCCGCGAAAATAATTATGTGTTGAATTTTCATTTATTAACAACCACAACTGTCAGTACGGTTCAGTCAGAAGTTTTCAAAAATAATAAATTAATATAGGAAAATCGATTCAAGACGAAGATTGTGGGCAATGTGTTCCTTTATCAGCAATACAAATGAATTTGTTAGGAGGTGGACTACGAGCTTGAAGAAAACAAAGCAGTAACCAAATTGACTGATATCTTGAAAAACATGATGGTCACGATTAGAAGGAAACCGCAATCAAAAACAATGTGGAACAAACAACAAATTTACAACAATTATATTTTGAAACCTTTAATAGAAAATTTGACCCTTTGCAAAAAAAAAGAAACAGTTGAACAAACAAAAATTATTATTATTATCAAATACTACGATAAAAAAGAGCTGTCAGGATTACAGAAAAAGTTTTATCTCATCGCGTTATATGAATTGGCATGGCGGAGTAGAGAAAGTGCACAATGTTTGATACATTATCTTAAAAAGGAAAAAATAACGCAAAACTGCACAAGGCAGATCTGAAAGATGTGTGAACAGTAAATGATTGATACGGTGAATTAGGCTTGGGACAAATCAGGTTTCGTGGGAGCGTGAAAATAGGATTAAAATACGCTAAAAGGCATGATGACAATCACTAAGAATCACTAAAATATTGATTTGATATAATTATATAAGATACAGAGATTCTAAATAAATCACTAATTTTCCTTTTACATATTATGTGATTACATTTATTTTAGTAAAAATATAAGCACAAAATTTAATCATCCGCCATCTTATCTCAAACACGAATCAGAAGAGAGTGACGTCGTACTTTCGCAAATATCTATGATCCGAACATCCGTTAATGCAAGCTGTCAAGTGTTTGAAGTTTGACTTTGACACAGATCATAGATAACCTATCGACACAGATCACCTATAAATGCTATTTACGAATTGATGATGTCATAGACAGACGCCATTACTATTGTAGCGTTTTGGCGCATAATTTGAAATGTGTTTTCAAAAGTTGATTTTTCCCTTTAAAAACTTTTTTTTTACAAAAATAACATTTATTACAGATAAAATATATACGTGAAAACATCGTGGAGCAGTTTTTCAGAATCAGTCATCATACCTATTGGCGTGAATATTATTACGAAGTGGTTCAAGAAATCCTCAATAAGACAGTGAACCTCATTCTAAATTAATAATTAATAAAAAGAAATTCAGACTGAAATAAACTGGCATCCCCGAAAATCCCCTAGTAACGAGTTTGGAGCGCTTCCCATGGACTATGCAATTTTTTCCCCAGAATGACCCCCCGGATGCCCCTGCAGAGGCGACCCTGAATGCCTCCGGGTAATTCTAACGCCAGAATCGAGTTTGGCATCCCCGAAAATCCCCGAGTAACGAGTTTGGTGCGATTTTCATGCACGCTGCCATTCCTCCCACCAATTCACCCCCCCACGTACCCCCACACCGAGTAATTCTAATACCCGAGTAACGATTTCCGAGCGATTTTTCCAAGTTTCCAATCGTTCCCATAATAGTGCAAGTAAGGATACAATTGGAAAATGCATTTTCCGGCCTAGAAGGTGTTTTTCAAAAAAGTGCTAGCCCACATTTTTCTCAGACTTTTCTGGGACCTTCCTGAACACAATGCAGAAAACCGTATCTCAATATCTGTTGTGCTCCAAAATTTTCTCTATTTTTCGTAAAAGCCCTGGTCTAGTAGTCAGATGAGCAAGTTTAACATAACAGACAAATCCTTGGTTAATAAAACAATCAATTTTCAGCATAAAACTAATATTTGTGAGACTCCCTAATTTCTGTGGAGCAGTTTATCAACAAGACAATGTAATGTTGAAAACAATTTTATTACTATAACACCATAAAACATTCAAGTACGTGGAATCCATCAATTAATTGTTCTAGTTTCGTAAAAATTTTAAGATTTTCAACGTGGCTTCGAATAGCAAGTTTGGGTCTTGGGAAATGCCTTATTCTACTTGTTTTCAACATTAAACTCGATCGTGAAAACTGTTTCCATTTAAAATAATGAATCCTACATGTGTCATGGGCTACCGGTCTATGAGTAATTAAAATCATTTCTTCATCGTCTGTTTTGTATCATTGATAAATACGCACTTTTTCACTATTTCATCTATAATAATTATAATGATAAATAAAAATGGATTTTTCAAGATGTTATTTATGATATATCAGTTTTTATTACATTTTTTTGTTAACGATTTCCTGCGTTAATTTCACGGTGGTTCGACGGCTGCTACCTTGTGGGTTTCTACTGGAGCGAAGCATGCTCCTAAAAGTTTTATTGAGCTGCCAC
>CAJUYG010001103.1:73529-86545 GCA_910591675.1 Galerucella calmariensis
CTCGCGAGTTCATCAGCTTGTTCATTTCCAGAAATACCGTTATGTCCCGACACCCACACTAATCTCACTTTAATGTGGTCTGCTAGTTCATTTAATTCTTTCTGGCTTTCTTCTACCAGTCTGGATGTTACCTTCCGGCTGTTTAAAGCTGCAAGGGCTGCCTGGCTGTTAGTTAGTATGTTTATCCTATGAGTGTCAGTCCTATGTTTGTTAATTCTGACACATTCTAAGATAGCATACATTTCTGCCTGAAATTCATAGGTATGTTCTCCTAGTGAGAAGGAGCATCTTGTGTTTCTCATTTCACTATACACCCCACCCGTCTGTGTACCAGGTCTCTCCTCGAGGAAACTTCAATTTGCTTGAGTCTTGCCAGTCCTTTCTGTTAGGTATTTCTACCTCATATTTGGGACTGGGGAGAAGTTTAGTGGCCATATAGTCTAAGATGGCTCTACTTATGAAGACCTTGATGGATATGTGTCCTGATTTAACTATTTTGTTGCTCAGGTTGCTTTGCTGCCTGAAAAGTCCCATTCTTGCTTCCCCCATTATCACAAGGTGTAATGGAGGAAAGCCAGATAAGGCTTCTAGTGCTGCCGTTGGCGAGCTTCTCATCCTAGTCTCATCATTGCATTCTTTGGTGTCGTCTTTGTCCACCAGACCAAAGACGCGAGATGGAAGACCATCTACTTTTCAGTGTTTAAATTTCAATATTTCATCAACTTTTCAACCTATCCGACTGTTTCTGGACTCATAAGAAAGATGGTTGTGTTGATGCCCGTTCATATACCTCATCGATTACTTTTAAGGCAGATAAACTAGAGGTCGCTTTATTCAGCGATTACTTATTTTTGTAATTTTATTAAAATAATTAAATTGAACGTTATTATTTTAGTAACATATTCTGAAGCAGCTTTAATTTCTTTATATTTTAGTGAAAACCGCATCTTGACGTCTCTATTCGTTTTTGACTTATGATAAAAAATGTGAAAAACTAACATGAAAATGATAAAAATTGGCAAAGTAACTGACCCTATACAAAAGTCGCGATTAGTGCACAAAAATACTCGTAACACATAATTTGCATAAAATTATCGATATCTTTCGAATTTATTGACACTTTATCTTCCTTCGTGTTTAGTGTACATCTCCATCTTCCATCGCCAGATAAAAGTAGTGAAACAATGTGAAATGACGATGAGAAATCATAGTTGATCGACTCACAATCGAATTAATGGATTTAACAACTGATGTTTCAACGAAAACATGTTTATTTGGGACAAAATTTCTGTGGTAAGTTTGGTTCGGTATGATACTAAAGATATTCAACAGAAATAAATAAATAATATAAATAGATATAGGTATATTGTCTATTGAAAACAACTTAGAATTTTCGCGGAATTCTACTTATCCATTTAAATGTAAATAATTTCAATTTTTAACGTGAAAATGTAACATAAACATTGAATTACACACGTACCTACTTAATTATTATTACATTTATATTATAAAGAATGTACCCATTGTGAAAATGTCTTGTTTAAAATGTAACTGTGGCTGCTCACCTTGCAGAATTACATTAAAATTTATTTAGTTGTGTGTTTAACAATCACATCAATCATTTTTTTGTTTCAATTAGATTAGAACGTAAAAATAATTAAAAGTACTTTTCTCATTTACACCAAAATATTGTTTCTATGATGGTAAATGTCCTAAAATTAAATAGTTTTTAGTTATTTTTTGAAATTAAATTAAAATATATCGGATGAATCACTTCGTATATTGGTGGAAACTGCATGAAAATCAGTTCAGTAGTTTTGAAGATTATCGCACTCAGACAGACAAACGGCATTAAATTATATATATAATATGTATATACACAGGGTGCAGTACCGAAAAGAAACCGATCGAATATCTTGGAGACCAAGTGTTAAAAATAATTTCCTAGTAATTTGACAATGTGACAGTTTAAATCTGAATTTCAAATTTAACAATTAAATGCACCTTTGAAATAAGAATTAACTTACTACGCCTATGTGTTCGTGAAATAAAAATAGAAATCTTTGTTTCAAAAACTACCAGGTCTGTTTTTCAGTTCATTGTTACCTACAACTGGAACAAAAATGGTAGAAATTGTTGAATATTATTTAAACAATCACGAATGTGGTAACACTGTCTGTACAATTTTCAATGTGCGATGCCCAAACAACACGTACGTCGTAAGTACGTTTCGGAACTAATTTCAAACAGGATCTGTAAAGATTTCCTAGACATTGGACGAAGACGATTTATTGAATGGGCCCCACGATCTCCTGATCAATCTTATATTACTTTTTATGGGAATATTTTAAAAGTAAAATATATATTTCACTCAGTCAGGTTCATTAGAAGAGTTACGTGATAGTATTATCACCATATACAGATTGCGAAAATTCTATTCGTATATATTGTAAAAGTTATTTCCAATTTTTGTCGGCAACAATGTTAAATACCAATAATTGTTAAATCGAAAGCAGTGTATACATTGTATCTATTGCAGATTAACTAATTAATTTGTCCCAATTTTTTCTTGAACCATATTATTTTATTCTTATTTGTGTTGATCTCACTTATTTTTCAAAAGTCAATAATATTACCAATTTTGATTTTCCCCTACTAAATGCGGCGTTATCCCGTCTTAAGAGTCAAATACAAAATAAGTTATTTATTTCTTAGGAAGTACCAAACATTCTAACCTGGCAACGCAGCTTTCATATCAGATTGGTAGCTGGAACTGAACACACGCCAAACGCTGACTGCGAACAATTATTCTGCTCTCTCTTTCAAGCAGTTTTTCGCATATTTTCCTTGTTATTCTTGTGTGAATCCTATGACTCAAAAAGACTATTCGCGACCTGTATGTCGCCAAACAACTCCAGAAATGCTCCAAAACCCCAGACAACGTTTCTGAGATAATTTAATTTCATGTATAGCAGTTAATAGACAACAATGTGAGCAAATTCGTTGAATCAATTTTGGTTTTTAATTATTTTAGTTAATTTAATTTTTATATTCACACACTGTACACGTTATATAATAACTTGACGGAACGTTTGTTATCCCCGCAAGATGGCTCCAAAATTAAAAGTCGAAGTTCTTATGACATTCTATTTTTAAAGATGTATTACACTTAGTAATATCCCTATTCAAGTTTTATTGTCAATGGTGACAGAGGGGAGGAGAGGGATTTAAGACAGTTGAGAATATGATCAAAAGATGCCCCCCTTGAAATCAAAATTGATCTGTTTTTGCAATTCCTCCAAAACAAATGGTCTTCTTAATCTTTTTCGTTTTCGGTGCCATACCCTGTACATACAGGATGATTTATTAGTGCGATAAAGCACAGTAGGTCTGTTATCATGAAAATTTTTTGACAGATCCATGAACCAATCAAATTTCCTCATTTTTTATCATATGAACAATTTCACCCAATCATGTCAACATTACACTGATAAGTGATAACAGACCATGGGCTATTTTCACGTTGTTATGGATACATATTGATTTATTTCGATTTTTAAGTTTCAAATATTTAATTTATCGAAATGTCACATTTAACTTTTCTAATTGTTCTTTTGTTAATTGCACCTTTAAATAAATTATATTAGCTCTGTATTTTTTCTATCATTAGCAAAAAAATTTCTATCCGAATAACCCTCGGACATTGATAAATGCTCAAAAATTTTATGACAACTTTCTCAAGCTTGTTGCTTGTAGGCAACAGACCTCCGCCTACGGCGTTGGTAAGCAACAAGCTTTCGAAATCTGTCATAAGATTTTTTCGAACAATTATCAATGTCCTTGGGTTATTACTACTGAAAATTTTTTGACAGCCCCAATAACCAATAAAATTTCCTTATTTTTTATCATATGAACAATTTCACCCAATCATGTCAACATTACACTGATAACAGACCATGGGCTGTTTTCACGTTGGAATGGACACATACCTATTGATTTATTTCGATTTTAAAGTTTCAAATATTCAATATTTGGAAATGTCACGATTTGGTTGTAATTCTATAATTGGTAAAAAAAATTTTATCCGGACATTGATAAATGCTCAAAAATTTTATGACAACTTTCTCAAGCTTGTTGCTTTCGAAATCTGTCATACAATTTTTTAGTTATGGAACACCCTGTAACATTGCAACTAATTTTTAAATACGAACCCTAAAGCTATCTACAATTTTTATAAATATTTCATTTTTTTTGTATCTTTTATGATAACAGATCTGAGCTTTATCACACTAATCGATTACCCTGTATCTGTATCTGTATCTGTAGAGTGGGGAGGGTGAGTGTGTAGGCTCACAGCACTTAGGCCACATGTAACCCATTGTACATCCTCCCGAGGAGTTGTCCTCCTAGGTCATTGTCCATCCTGTCCTTCTCAGGAAGGTGGTCAGGTCACTAGGAGACATCTCCTTTACCCTGTATATGTAATATAAAAAATGCACTCCAAATAAAAAGTTATTAAAAAATGCATTTCGAACTACAAATTGAACCACCCACTACAAAGTCCTGATTCGGTTCAATGAAACTTTTCATAAATTTGAATTTTCAATTTCTATTGTAAAATAAACATGTCCGAAGTATCGTTGAACTTTACATTAGGATCGAAAAAATGTGAAACCTCCGTTTGATTTAATACTATTTTGCTAATTATCTGGTGCTAATTATTTGGTAACTATAGGCAAATTATTTACCGTTTTAAACAATATCAAGTCGAGTATTTCACCATTAGGACCATAATGTCGAATAAATGTGTGTAGTAGCCTCATTTTCTTTCGTCGTTGAATTATCATTATTTGACTATTTACAACAGTTTACAATAGGCTAAAGTCGATACTTTGTATTTTCATTATTGTCATAAATTGTTTGAAATGCCATTGTCCTACTTAATGGAGTTTCTGTTTTCTAATTACATTACAAGTACATGTTAATGGGATGTTTGTAGTTTGTTGACTTCATTACCGATCGATTCTGTTAACTTTGGACAGTAAAATAATATACGGAAAAAACCCTCACAATAGCATGGGAAATTGGCCCACAGTGGGAGTTGCCTTAAATGTACATAATATGTTATTGGTATTCAAGGTGGATTCATGCAAGAAGAAATTAAAACTTGGATCAATTTAAAACTAAAACTAAGAAGATAAAACGATGTTATTTTTCATTTTCTTAGTTTCTTGCATGAGCATGTACCTGTAATGTAGATGTTAATACAAGAAACTAAGAAATTAGGATTTAAATTAATCTTAGTTTTAATTTTTTTTTGCATGAATCCATCTATAGTTTCTGATCAAATGTTCTCATGGGCCCAATCCTCCAAGGCCAATAATTTAGCTCTTAGGGCCGTATTTAGTATGGGTGCCCAATAAACAAGAAACAAAATTAGGAATGCTCAAACTTGAATGTACATTTTGTTGTAATATCTGCAAAAAAACTTTAAAATGGTGGCCAGGCGAAAGGATTAAAATATCAACGTTTTGTTTAAAACGCTTCACTTTGATGTGATTTAAGAAAAAAAGTATGAAAGCATTTTTTACTAGGGACTTGCTATTTCTCATGTTTACATACCATGACGGCACTAGCAAGATATACGCTTTACTAAGAAAAGAAAACTCAACCTCAAAACCATAAAACTTGATGGGAACGAGATTGAATGGAGACAAGAAGTCAAGTATCTAGGTTTAACTCTGGACAGTAAACTCCTGTGGAACAAACACGAAAAGGTGATTACATACAAGGCAAAAATGGCTCTAATGGTGTGCAGAAATCTGGCAGGAAGAAACTGGGGTTGTAACCCAAAAATCCTAAGGTGGATGTACACTGCCATAGTGAGACCAATAATCACTTATGGAGCCATTGCATGGAGTAGTAGAACTAGGCTATTGACGACGAGAGAAAACCTCTCCAAAATTCAAAGACTAGCCTGTATATGCATACAGGAGCAATGAGAACATGCTCAACGGCAGCCATGGAAGTGATTCTCAACCTCACCCCTCTACATATAGTGTTGGAAAGCGTTGCAGAAAGAACAAGATACAGACTAAGTAGAGATGGAATCATTAAAAAAAACCACCTCCTCACTTCTTAGAAATCAGACAACCTGGGACATGCCACAAGACGGTATGATGAAAAAGTATGACTTTTCAAAGAAATTCGTTACGGAATTATTAAGCAACAAGAAGGAATGGGATCCAAATACCATTACCAGACTTGGAAAGAATGCCATTCAATGGTACACAGACGGCTCAAAAGCAATAGAAGGAACTGGGATAGGAGTGTTCGGGCCAGGAACCAAACACTCTGAAAGCTTGGGAAAAACCCCAAGTATCTTTCAAGCGGAAATCCACGCCATAAGAAAGTGCGCCCAGTTCAATATTGATAGAGTATACAGAAGACAAAAGATTATCAAAATGTCGGATAGACAAGCAGCCATTAAAGCACTGAGCTCTTGTGTAATCAGTTCCAAAATGGTGTGGGAATGCCTAGACAAACTCAATGAACTAGGCGAGAACAATATAGTCACCTTACTATGGATTCCAGAACACACTGGAATAGAAGGAAATGAAATAGCAGATGAACTAGCAAAGAGGGGGACTGAAATACCTTTCTGGGGACCTGAACCCTTTTGCGGAATCAGCCCCAATGTAATATTGGAAGAAATAAGTAAAGCAGAGAAAAAGAGAAGATCTGACCATTGGGAAGATCTAGTAGGGCTTATAAATCAAAGACTCTTCTGGGTGACTACAACCTGTTAAGATCAAATGAATGCATAAGTCAAAGTAAAACTGCGCTAAGAGTTTTAACAGGGATCCTAACGGAACACTGTCGCCTGAATTGGCACCTGAAAAAGATCAAAATAGTGGAGGAAGAAGAATGCAGATTTTGTGGAATGGAAGAAGAAACCTTCCAACTGCACAGCACTTCAGAATCCTAGAGCACAGCACCTGGGAGATTACTGGATAGAAGAGTAACATTTACCTAAGTTGGAGCCTGCAGACATCCCAAAATTCCTCCGGGAAATAGGACTAAAGAAACTACTAGTTTCTGAGACTCTCCTCAGAAACTGAGTAGAAGTAAGGGGGCACAATAGATCTTTTAGGTCTCAGTGAATGTCACCCCAATATACTTACCTACTGAGGAAATATTTTACGAGGTGTCTCATTTAGGATAAAACACTACCAAAATTTAATTATTTGAAGGTACAAAAAAAAATAACCTTCTGATATGTAAAAGGACGTGTTTGAGTAAGTATTTTAATTTGTAAAAATTTATCAATAACATGTAAATATTGTAGAAACCTTGGCAACAATAAAAGTTAAAGCAATAGATTGAAGGAAGTAACAAAAGATTTGGAAATATTTAGATTATTTTTTTAATTTTGATGCTGTACATCATAATTATAATTAATGATAATGTGTAAATAATTAAAATGATATTAGTGATGCGTAAATGTTTAGTAGTAATTCAAAAAACAACAATATTTAAAAATAAAAATATTGGATTTCTTTGTGTCGTTGTACAAACTGACTCGAATAAAAAAGTATTCCAAATAGAAAAATAAATAAGATTGATATAACGTTGAAAAAGTTCACATTACTTAAAAATAATGATGAACACAATTATTCAAGTTTGGTAATGCGTGTGTGTGTGCGTATTTGCGCGCGTGTGTGTAGGAAGTTACATTTTCGGTTTATTGTCATTGCCTTTTCAGAAACACCTCAACAGTTTTTTTAAATACATACTTAATTTATTTAAAATAATTTCAAATATTTACAAAATATTTATCGAGACCAAAGGTTTTTGATTAACTGAAGTCGACAAATATAATAAACTGCTCCACAAAGCGTTAACAAATCATGAATTTATGTTAAAAATTATTAAATGTTTTATTCACCAAAAGGTTTTGTCTGTAATATATTGAATATTTACTTACTGATCTGACTAGTTTTTGGAACTTTAGTTCTTTACGCCAGGTTATGTTTGAGCGACCAGGGGTCGCGACGCAAAAGATCTGACCGTTGCGTGTTACGTTATGCTGCGTTATGTTACATTGCTTCGTTATGTGCCTTGCTTTTGCGTGCTTGTGCCTCCTTAGTCTCTCTCTCGTTTACGAAGCAGCGATTCATAATAATAAATATGCTCATACCCGGATTCGAACCCGGGCCGCCCGCGTGCAATGCGAGCATTCTAACCACTGAACCACCGATTTTATATTGAAATTCTATGCAAAGCTGGTATTCGCAGTGCTAGTGATCTACTTGAATTTGTTCGGATAAATTTTTACTATTATTTCCATAATTTTTTTTGCGCGATTAAGGGCGGGTATTATAAACATGTCTTGAAGTTAACTTTGAATTTAACAGTCAAGTTAAGGTCAAAGTTTTAAAATGTCAGTTTTATAAAAGTTTCATTTTCAAAAAAAAAGAAGAAAAATAAAAAGAAGAATAGCCTGGAGCATAGAGAAATATTCTCTATGGCTTAGAGTTTTGGCATTTTGACTTTAGTTTTATGGTCTAGTTTTGATGTCTGTTTGGTGTATTTGTTATTTCGTTTCCAGTGTCGAATTTTTATTTTATTTGTTAAAAGTTCCTCAAAAATCTCTTGGATATCGTTTGTTAACATTGCAAAATTCAAAGAAAACAAAGTAAAAGCAATCAAAATATTCACAATGTAATTAATTAGGGTTATAAATGCCAAATTGTTGACAGAACCGACAAAATAGAGCAGCTATCAAATCACGAAAACCTGGTTTTTCCATAAAGTTAACTTTAATCGATACCTCTTCCACCCGACAAAGTTAACTCCGCCATTTTGGAGTTAACTATAACATGTGACGTCATTCTACAAGTTAACTTCTAGTTATATGTCAAAATAGTTTTATAATACCCACCCTAAGGGGTCTAGCTACTTTTCGAAATACAGGGTGTTGAAATTTTGAAAACTTGAATGTTTTAATTCGATAACTTTAAAATGGATTAATAAATTGATTTGACATTTGGCAGGTAGTTTTTAAATGTAAAAGGGCATATTTTGAAAGAAATTGTAGTTTGTGCAACTAGTGTGGATATGATGGCCATATCGCACGAGGACGAAGATGAAGCACGACGACGTAGGCGGAGTGCTCAATCGTTCAAGTGCGATATGGACAATCCACACGAGTCGAGCAGCATATTTTTTCTACGACCCACTTAGGAAAAAATCTAGAAAATAAAAATTTCTATAAACTGTAATATAACTTCAAATTAAAAATTTAACAATTCAATTTTATGTTTCCACTAATTTTGTGGTAAACGAATGTCCAATTTGTATAATGCTACGGTTTCCTTTATTAAATATACGATGCTGTTATAAGTAGATGTTGCCAGTCGGACCATTATCTATAATAATGAATATTCTGCTAAATATTTCAAACGTCTACCTGTTGTCGTTATTAATATCAAGCAGAATGATTATTTAAAAATAAAATTAAAAATAAAAAAAATTCCTCGCGGGGAATCGAACCCGGGTCTACCGCGTGAGAGTCTGGTGTGCTTACTACTCAACCACCAAAGAATATGCAAATTGTTTATCTATAACGTCAGATGTATTACATAACTTTTGCTTAAAAGGAACTAAAGTTCCTACCGTGTGTCCCGCGACACGTTCTACCTTTTTTTGTTTGCAAGTTGATAAGTTTTTAAGTTTAATGTAAGTTGTTTTCTCGTATTTTACATCAATTATTTTATTATTTCCACCTGATTGCAGTGCCGGATTAAGCAAGCACGGGGCCCGTAGCAAACTCTTTCATAGAGCCTTTGATCTGTGGGTTTTTGAGTATAAAGTGGTAAAAAAACAACGAGGGGAAAAGAAACCGCTGATGGTATTTGGTGTACCTTGTATGGTATTTTTGGTAATATTTTGGTATTTTTTAAAAAATTTGGTATTATTCCGAAATATTTGGTAATATTTGGAAATATTTGGTATTATTGGTATTTTTATAGTAATTTTGTGGTTATATCGTGAAGTTTTCAGGATACTTTTTTAATATGCGCGTGCGCAGTATCATCGATAATTAGAAAGGGAAAATTATGAGGGAACCTTGCAACGTCGCAACCCTTGTCACAACCACATCATCTGATCGACGATTATCATGCGCTGCATTCAATTTTTACAATTTTTAAAATCTCTTAAACGTCCTACAATTAATATAAACAGGGAGATATATAACCGTGTCGCATGATTCGAGGTAATGTTGGTATTTTCCGGTAATTTTTGGTATTTTAAGTTGGTAATTTTGGTATTATTTGTCAAATATGGTATTTTAGTGTCCAAATTTTGGTTTCCCCCTCGAATATGGCTATTGGCATGATTCAGGAAGGTCGTCTTAAGAGAGAAGTTGCGCACGTTCTTCAAGGCAGTGAAAAAAGACCTAGAAGTGGACGACCAAGGATTACCACCACCGCACAAGATGATTATCTGACTGTATATTCCCGTAAGGAGCCTCAGAGTACTTGTCAAATCATACAACAGCGTTTTTTAAATGCTTTTAACGAATCGGTTTCAATTGAAACAATACATCGAAGATTACCTACGTTAACCCACGTGAACCTGCGTTCACGACAAATTCATATGCGTGCTCGATTGACATTGTTCACAGAGGAGTCGCGGTAAGGTTTTCGTTTTTCTGATAGTTGAAGTGTTCTTCCTCTAGTACATCTTCTCAGAGATGGTACAGTTGCTCGTTGGGAAGATATTTACTTCAATGGGCATACAGAGCTGTTGGTGCTTGATGGTAGCATCATTGCGCAGATTAAGTAAGAGTTATGAAAAATCTTTCAAGCGGAAATAAACGCCGTAAGGAAGTGCGCCCAGTTCAATATTGATAAAGGATACAGAAGACAAAGGATTATCATAATGTCGGATAGTCAAGCAGCCATTAAGGCACTGAACTCTTGTGTAATCAGTTCCAAAATGGTGTGGGAATGACTAGACAAACTCAATGAACTAGGCGAGAGCAACATAGTCACCTTACTATGGATTCCAGGACACACTGGAATAGAAAGAAATGAAATAGCAGATGAACTAACAAAGAGGGGAAGTGAAATACCTTTCTGGGGGCCTGAACCCTTTTGCAGAATCAGCCGCAATGTAATATTGGAAGAAATAAGTAAAGTCGAGAAAAAGAGAGGTTCTGCCAATTGGAAATATCTAGTAGGACTTATACAATCAAAGACTCTTCTGTGTGTCTACAGCCTGTTGAGATCAAAAGAATGCATAAGTCAAAGTAAAACTGCGCTAAGAGTTTTAACAGGGATCCTAACGAGACATTGTCGCCTGAATAAGCTCAAAATAGTGGAGGAAGAAGAGTGCAGATTTTGTGGCATGGAAGAAGAAACCTCCATCCACATATTTTCCAACTGCACAGCACTTCAGAATCCTAGAGCACAGCACCTGGAGATTACTGGATAGAAGAGGAACATTTGCCTAAGTTGAAGCCCGCAGACATCCTAAAATGCCTCCGGGAATTAGGACTAAAGGAACTACTAGTTTCTGAGACTCTCCTCAGAAACTGAGTAGAAGTAAGGGGGCACAATAGATCTTTTAGGTCTCAGTGAATGTCACCCCAAAATACATACATACATACATACATACAAGGTTTTCGTTTTTTTGATAGTTGACGTGTTCGTCCTCTTCCTCTAGTACATCTTCTCAGAGATGGTACAGCTGCTTGTTGGGAAGATATTTACTTGTACATACAGAGCTGTTGGTGCTTGATGGTAGCATGATTGCGCAGATTAAGTACGAGTTATGAAAAATGTTATAAATTTGTTTCATATTGCTTTTGGAGCAAATTTCCTCTTTTTAGACTATAATGGTCTACTGCATCGTGAAAGAATAGTCGAAGATGCTTTGGACTTACAGGATCCATCCCGCATTTGGCACTGCTCCCTCGATAGCCCGACCTCAATCTCCAGCTACAAAGAGCCTTAAATTCCCATGAACCATCCCCACAGACACTCCAAGAACTTGGACAGCCCTTTCCCCAACTTTTAAGACAAATTGATCAAGGTTACTTCATTGACCTTATCGAAAGTATGCAGAGGCGTGAGATTATATTTAATATTAAGTATAATTATGTTCATTAAACTGTTTCAAAGAAAAGCGACGATTTTTTTTTCTATGAATATACTGAAAATATTATTGGGCATCACGAAAATAGAGTATGTACTGTTTGAACTCTTCATATTTATTTCAAGAGGTGCCGAATTGATAATTTCTATTTTCCATTTAAATAACATGGAAACAAAATTGTCTTGTGCTTTGTGATTTTACAACTCACTTAGGGAGCAAAATTTCGGAATGACTACAGTTATTTAAGTCCCGAAAGTGATATTTTACGGGATGAGTAGGCAGTTTCCAGGGCGAACCGTAGGCGGGTCCCGTAAAATCACTTTCGGGTAGCGTTACGTACAATATTTTTTCTGCAGCCGTTAGTAAATAAAATATTAAAAAATAATAGGGATCTATAAATATTACTTCTGTGGATTAATTGTACAATTATAACAGTTAGCAGCCTCCTTGATTTCATGTGGAATAATAAAATTATTTCCTCGTCACTTTCGTTGTCGATTTCCATTTCTGGATCGGAAAATCAAAAATACAGTTGAACTATCAACAAATTTAGGTATTTTGACAAGCGATATGTCATAATAAAAATTCTGTAAATGTCATTGCTAAGGCCGCCTACATAGATATTGAAAATTATTCCGAAAGTAAAAAATCGTCCCGAAAGTAAAATTTTTTTTTTCGAAAATAGCTACTTTCGTTACGATTTGTGTAATGTTTCATTTTCGATTTAATAAATCATACCGAACGTTCTATTTTCGTGACAGCTGCAGAAAAAGATAGGTATATTCTTCTAGGAAATTTGACACTCTACAAAAAGGGCTACTATTAAAAAAAATATAGGTCCCTCTTTTTTT
>CAJUYG010001104.1:0-52548 GCA_910591675.1 Galerucella calmariensis
AAATTTAAACGAGGGACATCGATATATGGCTTGGCAGTAATGAAAAGAAAGTTGTAATTTTTTTCAAAAATGCCTATTATTCAATTTTTTCGTCCCTCGTAACGTTTGTCAGCGAGTTTTGGATATGGAACATGGAAAATTGTTACATTATCAACCTCTGTGCAAAATTAAAACGAGGGACATCCTTATATGGCTCTGCAGTACTGAAAGAAAGTTGTAATTTTTCTTCAAAAATTCATAGTTATATTGATATTATTACGGTATTATTACAGTAGCCAAATATAGATTTTTTCTCAATTAATTTGTTTTTTATATTTTTTCATCCAGAGGCTTTGTTCTACCTAATAAAAAATTTTACTCCTACAAATAATCACACTTAAATTGCTTCAATCGCATACTCCCCCCGTAACTGCTGAGTCCGATAACCGACGATTGACGGTTGAGCGGTGTTGCCAGATCAATTTCGCTCGCTAGGATCCAGGAGCTAGCTTCTCGCTGATACTGGAGATAGCATCCCAGAAATTTCAAAGGATATTATATGCAGTTTGTTCCTGAGAAAGTTCAGTTTACTTTCTATAATAGTGTGTATGAAATCAGCAATCAATTCTGATTAATTTATATCCCACATAGCAGAGAAGAGGATTTATTCGATTCAAGTTCCTGAAAGTAGATAACCTATAAATTTATTCATCGTAAAAACATTCATTTCGCAATTGCATATTTCTTATATATAATAAGTTAGTTAAGATTCTTAATATTAGTAGTTATAAATAAAAAGGAAACTTACCTTAATAATTCAAATAATCCAAAGCAATTAAACAATTCTTTTCCATGTGAAGTCATTGTGAAATAACACATGATCGAAATAAGTGATGGGGTACTCGAGTACAAAGAATCGGAATGTACTCGATTCTCAAGAGTACTCGTTAGTATTCGAATACTCACAGTGAAGTATTCGAATACTCTCAGTACTCGAATATGTTTTCGTGGAAGGCAAAGATAGACTGTACTGGACAGGGGTGCACTTGATTATTTGAATGAATAACAAAATTTCATTAACATATTTTCAGTAGTAATACCCCTAGGGTCTTGATAATACCGAGATAATTTTGTCATAGAGAATGCTGAAAGCGTGTTGCTTGATAATAGCCCAAGGCCGCAGGCCGAGGGCTATTATCTTTGAGCAACACGCTTGAAGGATTCTCTACGACAAAATTTTGAGTATTTATCAAGACCCGAGGAGTATTCAATAAGATAATTTTTTACTTTGTAGATATCAAAAAATTTATTGTCAATCTGACGCTTAATACTTTTCAATACAAACTTTATTAGTTTTAATCAAAAATTATTCATTTCTATTTAAAACTACAGTTGTGAAAAGTACAATTGGTAAATTAATTGAATCGTTAGATGCAATACCAAATCTTTCCGACATTTTTAATCCAGTTGTCAGTTTGACGTTCAATTAATTTTTAATAAAGCACAAACACCAAACTGAAAACACCACATGTAGGGTATTATCGCTGTAATACAGCGGTGATTGGATGAAATTTTACACATGACTTGAAATTAAGTAATTTGATTGGTTACTATATCCAGTAAAAAATTATCAATCTTATACTCAAGTACATAAAAAACAAATGAAAATAAACTCTAACAAATAAAATATCACTGAAAAGGAGATAAAGAGAGAATGTATTCAGATAATCAAGTTATATAAAAAACAAATGAAGAAAAAAATGGGGTGCGAAGATGTGGAATCGATTAATTGAATAAATCTACATCATATTTCGTTCAAATTTTATATATAAATAGTGGGAGGTGAAAATTCTTTCTTTGTATTCGAGTACTCAGTACTCGGTAAATACTCGATTCTTGAGAGTATTCGAGAACAGAGTACTCGATTCTTAAAATCTTTCGATTCTCCTCAACACTAATCGAAATAAAGAGCAGATAAAGTCTGTGCACATATTCAAAGTTTCAGTTTTCAAATTATTCTATTTGTATTACGAGGGGAACACGACGAGTGAATTTCAAAATTTTAATAAAGGGTAGGTATTAATAAAATCATTAAATAATAAAAGGATAAGGAGACGGAATATTTAGTTGCTGAGGATAATAAGAGAAAACAGAATTTTAAAAAGAAAAAAAGAAGGTTTATAAAGTAGGGAAATAATTCATTTAAGTTTGTTCTAAAATTTATTAAACAAATATATAAAATTTTATATTAAACGTTTTTGAAAAACTATCAAATTATTTCATCAGATTTTAATTGAGGGAATCGCAACTTGGGAGAAAGAGTCAAAATTGTTTTTCTTTTAATAGCTAGCCGAATTCTTTGATTTTCAGAAAAAAATTTTAAAGTAACTATACCAACTTTTTGAAAAATAAAGGCGCCCAAATAAATAATAATAAAATATAGCAGAATAATAAAAATCTAAAAATAAGAGCTACATCAACACAAATTAAAATATATACTCTTATACTGACACGAAGATGCTGTCTCTATACAGTGGGCATCTATGGTCTCAGACCAATGGATTAGATGCTCAAACTGCAGTCGCTGGGTACATTGCTCCTGAGCCGTAGAAGCTTGTGCTGTAGAAGAAGATAATGAGCCTATAGTCAAATGCAGTCTTATCATGCGGGTCATACGATTCAACAAAGACATACTCACCGTTTTTGTTTTCTTTTATTGCGTTTAATCATAACTTCCAAATAAAATTCGTAAGTTGAATAAGACAGACGGAAGAAAAAAGGATATGTATTTAGTTTTCAGCGATTCTAGAAAAATCCTTCACCAGCGAATTTTTTATTTAAATGTCAGTTCTGTGACTTTGACAATTCAAAGGGATAATAGGAATAATAAGAAACAATTTTCCGGTATTTTGCATCCTCAAGCAAAAAAAAATGGTACTTAATCAGATTATTTCGAGAATGCATGAAAAAGTGGAAATTCGTCAACCAGTGTACAGGAAACATCAACCATTATTATTTTCTCCGGGTATATTTGTAATCTCACATCTTGGTAACCTCTGTGTCTTATGATTTGATACATATCGTTAGTGACCTTTGAACCCGCACGATAAGAGCGCTTTTGACTATACGCATACTTACTACTACTTGCACCACAATTGATTAAGCAACACAAAATACGACAATTCCGGAGATGACATTCATTATATTCCCTCCCCAAATATAACTCGTGCTATGAATAATAAATTATCCAAGATACTCTTCGTTAGAGCCTCTAATTCTGCCTATCATCGATAATAACACTAGTTATATTACCCCCAACTATAGCAGATGACGGAAGCAATGACGCCCTTGAAATAATAATTCATATTCCTCCAAATAATTGTAAATTTCCATCAAGTTTTGAGAAAAAATCGTAATAATATTTTCTAGCTAGCTAGAAATAAGCGGCTTATCGGCAGCATTATAGAAACCAAAAGGAAGCTCGCTAGATACTTGGCGCCATATTAAACGATTTATTGACATCCTCAAGTGGTCTAAAATATTAATAATTCATAAATTAATGACACGATTAGTCTCAAATATTCCAGGAACTCATCAGGGAAGTAAACTGGGGTAGCTAAATTGCCACATAAGCAAGAAACCCGTTTCTTTTTAAAATATTTACAACAAGGTCTTGTTCACAGAACTACAATTATTTCATATTGAATAGAAACATGCAATGTTTTACGTGAATTAATCAGACGTTCGCAGAAATCTATGTACGTAGAGTTGTTCCATGGAAAAATAGTAAATTCCATGAGAACTATTTAATCCTAGGTCAGTTTTGTAAAAATATCCGCCTCGGTAATTTGCATAGGGGCCTTATTGACATTTTCAGCGGATTCATAATTTAAGTGGAAGTTTTATTTTTGTTCAACTGAGAATAATAAACTTTAAACGAAGATTGCTATACATTTATTATTATTTGAAAGTATCGATCTGAAAATGCCTTTTCTGTATCGAGCGCATTCAGCTAAATTTTGAATAGAAAACTTTTATTCCTCAAGGGAACAACAAAATATTTTTTTAATTATTTTTTGCCCAAATATTGCAATGTAAAAGTTTATTTTACTGCTACTTTGATCAAATAATTAATGTAGAATTTGTTGAAGCTAAAGCAAAAAAGTTTATTCAAATTGAATAGAACATACTCAACTTCTCATATACAGAGTGTGCCAAATAGAAGCTAGTTATTTATGTGTTTAGGACTAAAAGCTATCTAGTTTAGTCAAGCTTGCAAGTTGAAGCTAGCAATCAGGCGAGGCAGATTATGTGTTAATGAAAGTATTATCAAAAGTTGTCCTGAACGTGACGAACTGTTTCAATTGAAACCTAAGCACCAGGAGTACCGTCAAACGGGGCTACATTGATAATTCTGGGGTAACTTTAATTTTTGGCTCTCCAACATGTAAATGCGCCCTTATTCAAAAACCGTTGATCAGAAAATACAGGCAACCAGCCACACATTCAGTCAGATGTTCCCAGAGAGCGGCAAGGCAGGCTTCATGTTCTTCAATTTTAATTTCCTCATAAATAATACCCTCCATACTTTTATCCGTGCACGAAAAACTGAAACTCTGGCATTCTTTTCGAGCTGTTTTCCGAAGAGCTCATTATCCCAAACTAACTTTCCCAGAAGCCTGTTTCTGTGGTTTGTTTACATTCTTTGTGAACCTTCCAAAATCACCTGGGGTAACTTTGATCGATTGGTATGGTGAACTTTGATCGATTGGTATGGGGAACTTTGATCACCTGAGTGGAGAAAAAAACAAATTTCTTCGTGTTCACTCATGTGCCAGACGAAAGCATCATCCAAACGACTGAAGCTATTGCTGTAATAAAGCCCTCCTTTTCGAAGAGGGGATCGTATTTTTTCAAAAATATCGATCTTAACTAAGTTTTTAATAAATGAAGTTTCTCGTTCCTTTTTTTGTAAATACCATTAAGAATATTTTTTTGCTTTTTTGAAAATGTTGTGTTCATTTAGTTATGGGAATAAAGAACTGTTATTTTCAGTTTAAGAGAGTGGTTTTTTTAATTTTGAAAATTTCTCTTTAAGGAAGGTTTTTTTTTTAAATCAAAGTACTCGATGGTTGGGGATACTTTGACTGATTTGCTGCCCAACATGGCTAAAACACGCCAAAAGGTAAAGTGGTCAAAGTAACCCTAAATCCCGTAAAACTTTGATCAACTCATTTTAATTTTTTTTAGGGACATTTGTAGATAAAAAAAAATTATTTTTTGTCAGAGTATGTATGTATGTATGTATTTTAGGATGTCTGCAGGCTTTAACTTAGGTAAATGTTCCTCTTCTATCCAGTAATCTCCTAGGTGCTGAACTGTAGGATTCTGGAGTGCTGTGCAGTTGGAAAGTATGTGGATGGAGGTTTCTTCTTCCACTCCACAAAATCTGCATTCTTCTTCCTCCACTAATTTGAGCTTTTTCAGGAGCCCACTCAGGCGACAATGTCCCGTTAGGATCCCTGTTAAAACTCTTAGCGCAGTTTTACTTTGACTTATGCATTTATTTGATCTCAACAGGTTGTAATCACCCAGAAGAGTCTTTGATTGTATAAGCCCTACTAGATCCTTCCAATGGTCAGATCTTCTCTTTTTCTCGGCTTTACTTATTTTTTCCAACATCACATTGTGGCTGATTCCGCAAAAGGGTTCGGGCCCCCAGAAAGGTATTTCAGTCCCCCTCTTTGCTAGTTCATCTGCTATTTCATTTCCTTCTATTCCAGTGTGTCCTGAAATCCATAAGGTGGCCATATTGTTCTCGCCTAGTTCATTGAGTTTGTCTAGGCATTCCCACACCATTTTGGAACTGATTACACAAGAGCTCAGTGCCTTAATGGCTGCTTGACTATCCGACATTATGATAATCCTTTGTCTTCTGTATCCTTTATCAATATTGAATTGGGCGCACTTTCTTATGGCGTAGATTTCCGCTTGAAAGATACTTGGGGTTTTTCCCAAGCTTTCAGAGTGTTTGGTTCCTGGCCCGAACACTCCTATCCCAGTTCCTTCTATTGCTTTTGAGCCGTCTGTGTACCATTAAATAGCATTTTTCCCTAGTCTGGTAATGGTATTTGGTAAATCGGCTGGCTATCAGCAAACTCGTCAGGACAATAGTCCACTCTCCACGCTGAAGATCCTGATATCGGATCTCTGCATTTCACAGGAATCCGTTGAGCTGTCCTTGGTTTCACGTATTCCTCTTGTCAGAGTACAGAAAAGTCCTTCCATTTATCACAATCAGAAATATTCACGCGTGTCACCAGATTTTAGAATAAAAGCCAAAGAACTGATCAAATTAGCCCCGTTTGACGGTATCCAAAAGACGCTCAGCTCATGATCTTGTCACCACATCTGGGTCTTTCTCTCACCTTTTCAGCTGCTCGATATCCACGGAGAAGCTGTGACACTTTCACATTTTTTTTTCAAATTCACTGAGCTTATTACACTCATTCTGCACCAACAGCTAGTCTGTGTTAACTGGCCTATGGTATATTTTACTTGACAACAAACTCCAATTTCGTACTATAATTACTCTGCAATTAGTTTGGAATGTTATTTAACGATATGGTAATGAATATAATGTTTTAACCTATACAGCGAGGTAATACATTAAAAGACAGTTTCAAACATCCGAGCACTTGGCTTTGTAGTAAACCTGTTTTACCCTCTCGGGCTCCGTTAGACCATTTCTAATTAATAAAACTTTATAGAACCTTGTGTTTGAGGTTTATAAGGGCATTTTAGAGATTTGAATTGTTATATATCTACTCTGAATGAGCACCAAACATAGATAATATATTTTTCCTCCTCCCTATTGACAATGAAAATTGTGGAAATAGTATTCAATATATAGCTAGAGCAAGCTCGTCCTGAAACGGCCAGTATATCTCTGAATTTGTTGGGTCATATTCATTATTGATGTCTTTCTAGAAGCCCAGCAGTTTCACACTGCCAGTACACCAATACTAGCATGAAACGATTGTAACATAGTGTAAAAAAGTGCTGCTGTAATGGTAGTGTTGTCAGGGACATTGTCAGACGGCGGATGGAAGAGAATTGACAAAAAGTTTAGTCTTCACAGGCGATCTAATGTACAGTTTCTGAGATACAGGGAGGCAAACATGAAAAAAGTAGCAGACCGACGATATTAGCTGGTCAAAAAACTAGGTTATGTGCGGTGCCTTCGAAAATTGAAATGAAAACATAAAGGAAAAGAGGGAATACAAGGTTAAATAGTGGAAGAAAACGTTGAAAAACATTAAATATCATGTGGGAGGTAATGGGATTTCAATTGAACCACGAAAATTCCTCTAGTTGCTGGAAACATATTTATTTTAAATGAAAAAACTGGTCGTTCAAAAACATTTATTGAATTGAAATGGCATACAATAATCAGCTGCTTCAATCAATCGATTTCAAATTAATCAGACTGATTTTAAACTGCAACAACACAATCAAGTATATGGCTATTGTAGAAACACTCTAAAAAAGAACAAAATGTCAAAAAAGTTTTATATCTCCAAGTCCAAGACATTCAAGTGCGTTCACATTTTAGTAAGCTCAGTTTACCATTGTACTTACAATACCGAACTATTTACAGTAACTTGAACCAGCAAAAAAGTCGAACAAGGGCATGAATGTTTATAATTTTATGAAATAATGCAAACAATTGTTTAATTTAAGGATGAAACTTAATTGTAAATATACTATTACATTGGACCTGTATTGGCGAATATGAGAAGGTTATGAAAAAAGGAAAAGAAGAAGTAGTACATAGGGGTTTGAAAGAAAATTTCCAAATACTCATCATTCTCAAGAGGGGACCCCGCATGGCAATTTAATCCCATGATAATGTAAAGATGGTTTTAAATATTTCACGTATCATTTTTTAGCCATAATTTGTGTAAAACAAGTTAAAAGTGTCGCGTCTTGCTTGTCTATTGATTTAGTTGTAATGGGAAACGGGAGAATTATCAATTATTTCAGCTAGACCAAGCAATAGAGCATCAAAATAGAGAGTTTTGACAAAAATTTACCTTTCGTTTTGCCTAACTATTATTTATCATCATGTAAAGAAATCATCGTCATTAAAATAATTACAAATCAAACCTCTATCAATTAACAACACTTTAACTGTCACTCAGTTTTTTTTACTACTCAGCTTCCAGCTTTGATGCTAAATATATCTCGTTACACCGTTCTGATGACGGCAAATGAGATATATAAACATGCATGTCTGCGGTAACCTGCCACAATTGTAACACTATAATGTGTAGGTACGTGTGTGCTTCGGCTCAAAAGCTTTCATATTATTTTTTTTATTAAAAAAAAACTACTCACCGATGTAATCAGTTTTCTGTCAACATCAGAATATCCTTGTAGAGATACTGTGGGAGGGTTTAAACGGATTGCAGTCAAAAATAAATCAATCTAAAAAAAACATGTGATGGATTAATTTTTTGTCTTATTATGTATAACGTGTGCATTTGGATATTCGATAAGAGACTTGCGTGTCATTGCTACGTGAGTGACATTTGACGTGACACTCATGACACTAGATTGATATCGGCTACTTCCCACACTCGTAGCCGATCACCTAGACTTGAAAAGCATGAAAACTGATTTAAAATATGAAATTTTAGAAAAACTCTCGTAGATCTTCGTTAATTTCTTGATTTTCATATTTATAATTATATTCATTTATTAATAAATTACTTCAGAGGTAAGGACTATGTACCTACTTTCAAAAGCGCTTACCTCTTTAACAGTTGCTATATTGACGAAATTCAACTTGACTTCCATGAGGGAAATTTGAACTTTGCTAGCAATATTGTCAGAAGCTTTGTGTGAGCAATCGCAGAAGATACAAAGCAACACCAAACAATATACGCTGGCTACCAACAAGCCAATTTCTTTGAAAGAAAATGTTATACCATGTTCCATTATTTCTGATATAAACCCATAAGTCTGTAAATAGTTAATTCGAATCAAATTGAAGTTAGACACAAGGGCACTTCTATACAAAGAGTTCACTGAACAAGGTAGACAAGGAGCTCTCAACCAGGCTATTGAAAGTGGTTGAGACATTGGAAGACACATACTCTGCTTCTGTGAGAACTTACACGGACTCAGATGAAAGCACTTTGGAGAGGAAATGATACAACTATCACAACTACTAAAATCCTTCCAATTAACCAACTTCCAATTCCACCACTTGGTCAGATCTGAGTACCTACAGTTCGAAGTAAAGCAAGTTCGCTGGAGTCCTATGTGTAGAAAAACTTATTTAAGCAGATACTTACAGCTACAGTAATATTTGTAATCATAAATAATGAATAGGTAGCATAAGTTCTTGCGTAAGCATTTCCAATAGCTTGTAAAAGTTCACTGAGTTCCAGCCATAATACTCTATAGTGAGCTATTATAAAACTAGTACAGCGATCATCAATTTCCTGAAAGACAAAAATTATTTTACAAAAAATAATTGGAATTAAAAAATATTTATAGTTAAATATTCTAAGAATTTTTGATATGATATAAAAAAGGAAAGGAAATTGAAGAAAGATCTCCGATATATAACATCACTTTTCTACAAAATTGATAATTGCTTTCTTACTTTTTACAGGTCAAAATTTATCAAAAATATGAACATGCCCACGTCGGTTTATGCCGGTTTATGAAGTCTACTTATAACGATGTTATACAAAGAGTAAAAAAAGTTGACAAGAGGTAAGGTTTTTTTTGAAAACAGAACTATGCTTAAAATAATACTCTATTAATGACTGGACAGAAATAAGAAGTTATACTATGAATATAATTAAATTATTTTATATGAATGTAAATCACAAACCATCTGAAAGCTATAGGCCAATGCCTGACTAGCGTTACCAATGGCCCTACAGTTTATGTACCATAAAGCCGAGGTCATGTTTAACATAGTTATAATGTGGTAGTAAGCCGTTGTGTGATACAATGTGAAGCCCTCCAAAAGTGCACTTAACGTCAATAAAAACGCAACCGCAAGTACAAGGCATCCTAAACTGATTATAACTATCAATGTACTCAAATACGGGAACTTCAGATTTCTTCCTGAAAATAAATATTAATGAATTCTTATACAGGGTGGGGCACTATGAACGAACTATTCTCTGGCGTGTTAACGGCAAATATAATTAGAAAAAATAAGACGTAGGATTAAGTAGTTTACCAAGGACTATAATTTAAAAATCTTTCGGATATACAGGGAGCTCCAAAAAAGCGTGCTGTATCAAAGTTAGGTTCCTTTAAATGGAACACCCTGTATTTAATCACATTTTTAAATTGTTATATCAAAAATAATGTAAGCTCATTAACATTTCTCTATACCTATCTAGTTCAGTTTTCAGGATAAATCGATTTTACATCATTTGTAGACCCTCCGAAAAAATACAAAAACTTCAAAATTAAAACGAATAACCACATTTGTTTTACACCATCTCACTAGAAGCTTTTAACATTCTGTTTCCAATATTTACTGGTATGCTAGCATATACAGGGTGTTTTTAATATGACAGTATAACACTAACCATTTAATACATAAATTCCTGGCCTAATTTAAATGCAACACCCTGTATCTGTTGAGTCTGTTAAACGTGGGAATTTATTACCTTTCAGTTGGTATTAGGGTTGCCTATATCTAACTCTGATAGTTTCCGAGAAATTTTAAATTTTTTTTTAATGATCAATTATTTGCTGACATCTAGTTACCTATGACATGATACTCCAATGGAAAGTTTTTAAGAATTTAAAATTTGTTATTTTGACAGTAAGTGCTTTGTTGTATGATTTATTATTGATAATAAAGTTTATTGTAACTGTATGCCCAAAAATACTTACCCTTAATAAAATTCTGATTCGAGAGACCATTAATTTATCAATAATAAATTATACAACAGATCAAAATAGCAAATTTTAAATTTTTAAAAACTTTCCATCGTAGTATCATGTCATAGGTAACTAGATGTCATCAAATTTTTGAATATTAAGAAACAAATCAGAGTTAGGGAAATGTTAACGAACTTACATTATTTTCAATAGTACAATTCAAAAGTGTGATAAAATACAGGGTGTTCCATTTAAAGGAACCTAACTTTGATACGGCACGCTTTCTTGGAGCACCCTGTATATTCCAAAATATTTTTAAATTATAGTCCAAAGTAATCTACTTAATTCTACGTCTTAATTTTTCTAATTTTATTTGCCGTTAAGAAGCCAGAGAATAGTTCGTTCATAGTGCCCCACCCTGTATAATAACTATTTAAAGAAATAGTTACATTCTAAGTTTCATGTTGAACTAATGGAATTTGCATTTTTTCTGTAGGCTCCATACACACGACAGACAGGCGTACTAAAGTCAACGAAATATTGTGAAATATACTTCACCTGTAATCTTATAATAGTGCAGCTGAAAAGTGCCCCATCCATTTTTGTAGTCGCAAACTTCTTTAGCAACCCCCCATCCCACGAATGGTATCCAAAAGTGTGGTACAAGAAATATGATGAATATAATCGAATAAATGTATTCATCGAATTTTTTACTTTTATTCAATAATATGTCAACTCTTTCGCATCCCACAAAAACTACGATAACAGTGGTAACAGCGTAGAAAACGTAAGCATAGAGCATTGGTCCGCTGAGCCATCCAAAGGTTATTTTTCCTATTTTTCCTCGTTGGATTGGCATTACCGCTAATATCTGAAAAAAAATGCGGCAGCTCAAATTTTTTCATTTTTAGCGCACAAATCGATCTTTGATTCTATTTAACCCGTGCCAATTCATTTCTGGGAAGCAAATTTATTTTTCGCTTCAAACAATTTTGATTAAAAATCCCGAAGTGGCTCAATGTTTGTTTTTAATTAGCCGTTTTTATACATATTTGGGTACACGCGGTCAACTATCTTTTAACGACATTTTTTATATTTTCGTACCCACAATTTTCGCACCTCACTATTTGAACTGATACTTACTGAAAAAGTATCAAATATCAACCCACATAGAATGTACAAACAAAAAAATGATTGTTCAATTCAAATTAATAAATATTGTGCGACAATGTTTATATAAATATAAACTTCGTGAATTGAGCTCATCCAGCCTTTAGTGAGATGTCCTGTTAAGTAGCCAGGTGTAGTAAAAAGTAAAAAGGTTTTTTATTGGAAATTTGTTCACATTCTGTCATAGAGAAATAAGTATATAATTACTATTTCTCTATGCATTCTGTAATTATTCTGTCGGTTCTCTATTTCTTTGAATCTTGGATTCATGTGCATAGAGTTGAAAAAAATACTTTGAGTTTTAGTGGTTTTACTGATTATCAGTGTTTTCAATCGGTGTTTTATTATGGACATGGAGAACTATTATTTTTGGCTCGTAATAATGGAGGATTCACGAGAGGCAGAGGAGGAAGTACGAATTAACGAAGATAGGGGCTCCAGGTTTTTATATGACGTTTGTGGGGGCACTTCTTTTGTAAGGAGTGAAACGCGACTGACCCATTTTTATTAAATTCTATTACTAATTGATTTACTAAACAGACTACCTTTTTTATTATTGGTAATATAACATAACAAATATAAAAAATACTTAATGACAGAAAATTATGACAACCGTACAAAAGAGGCTGAAAATAACTGAAAAGTAGATCTTTTTTATCAAATAGTGCTGGCAAATACTCAATAATTTTGAATGTTCACATGTAGGTTCAAGAATAGGGTACAAGCATAAATTTTGCTATTGGTGAGAATTGACGCTTTATCAGATCTCCTAACACCTTGCATGCCTATTTTTTCAAAAAAATATAAACTTTACCTTTAAAACGACTTTAAAAATCATAAAATTTGAGTCCGCCAAAACGCGCTTTACTACATATAGATGGCTGCCCCATGGTGTGACGTCATTTGTTCACGTTCTTATTCGTGTATCACGCTCTTAGTTCTTGTGACCTAATAATTGGTTTCTGAAAGCTTTAAAAATGTATAAAGCCGAAAAAAAACTTTGTATTCCAAGTATTACATTGTTCCAGTGTGTAAATCAACGTCTATTAAAACTCCAGATAAAATATCTGTTACTTTACCTGGTGGCGCAAGCAAAAATACACTTAAGAGAAGGGCATTATGGTTGCATGCTAAACGTCGAAACAAAGACGATATTTCAACAAATACTACTACTTTTGTTTGTGAAGACCATTTTAATGTAAGTACCTACCTACTTCTATGCTGGTAATATTTATTCTTGAATAGTTTGAGATTATGTACCTATATGTCTAGGAATCAACCATAAAAACATCATTTTCTTACGACCACACATCGAAATATGGTTGGTATATATTATATAAATAATACATAGTTTAAATCGTACTTACAATAATGCTTTAACTCCTCTTATTTCCTCTGCATTAAAGCAGCTGTTTGACATCATAAATTCAAGCACCATAAATGAGTCTACTTTGGGCAAGTTATCAGTTTGTGCTTTTACAAAACCTTCGCTAGCCATATCTTTACTCACAAAATATGAAAGAATCGTCACTGAATACTGAACTAGTAAATGAAATATATTCTTCTAAAAGTTCCAAAATATCCTCGGAAATATCGAATATTTATGTCCACTTTCCACTTTACGTTGACTTTTAGGAATAAAAAAAAGCTCACACAAAAACGTTATATATGGTCTCAAACAAACATATAATAGTATATTAAACTATAAGTGGATATTAAGGTCTTTAAAACACGTGCGAATTTTCGAGCACGACGGCGAATAGAGCAAGTGTTTTAAAGACCAGTTATCCACGAATACTTTACGCTATTTTTTTCAATGGTACACTTTGAAATTATAAATACTGGTCTATAACTACTACAACAAGAAGATATGGAAATCATAGATGAAATAAGAACTAAATGTCAAATGGTTGAATTCGTGATGTATATGATGTATACCAATGTATACCTTGCGTTGTCATTGAAATGAGAAAAGCATAAACTAATTTGTATTTTGATGGAGGTTCAACCTTATTGAGTTCTGTGAATGACAATAGTATTAATTTCAATACCATTTCCCAAGATTTGAAATTAATATTTCAAACAATACCAACGACACTTTCCATTTAAATTTGACATTGTTAAATATTGTTCGAATAAAAGTTTTGACGTTACAAACTACTCCTGTCAGATCAATAATAAAAAAATTGTCATTTAGACATGATTTAGATCATAGATTTAGACTTCGTTTCTAGAGTTGTTGATGTTGCCACGGAAACTTTAAAACACGCGCGTGTTTTAAAGTTCGATTTAAACACGCTGATGCGTGCTCTAAATAGGTAAAATGGTTCACCAATAAAGAAAATGATATTTTTACGTCGATGAAGCATTTAATAGTTGATTAAAATACAATAGAAACAAACAACTACACATAACCTAATGCAATACCGGCCATATTAACATAAGTAAACACAAGAGATATGACATCACACGTATCATTGGTTCGGAAATCCTCGGGTTGTGATAGGAAAATGCATTGAAATTTGAATTTTATTTTAAAATTTGGGAGTAATTTCCAATGGAAACTGGTTTATTTCCTATTATTAATAATTTTTGATATCATATTCACTATTATAAATTAATATCCAAGCAAAATATGTAATATGCGTGTACTCTATTAGTCGATTTCGACCGTGGGAGTCGATAGATCGGACGGGATAGACCCAATCGTACAAGAGAAGCACCGGTTCGTATGATTTTCAAGAATAGCTACCCAGAACGGCTCCTAAATGCCAGTTGGAACCAACCCATTACTTCCAAAGCTGTGCTAGGCACTTTTCTGATAGGTACTTCCTCACTCTCTACTACATTCTCTTCTTTTGTTTACTAGGGGGACTAGGCTAGAGCGCGGTGCGCGACATAAACTATTCTTTTATTATTTCCAAAACTGTGCTAGGCATTTTTCTTCTTCTTTCTTCCTTCCTCTTTCCCACTCACTAGGATTATCTTTTTAATGTTTTGCTCGCTGTAGCATCAATTTATTGTGACAGGGGTTTTCAGGGTTTGAAATATGATGATAAAATATAAGTAACATAATATTTATTCCATATTTAACCATAATTGGAACTGATATAAATACTCACTCTAAATAAAGTGAGGAGCAGCTTGTGATCCTTGTAAAATTGATCATGATCATCAATGGTTTGTCCATCGGCAGAATCTAATTTTGATCTTTGTGCTATTGCCAAAGATCTAGCAGATTTCTTTCTTATCAATGATTTCAACTGAAGTTCGTTACCGTATAAATCTGCCAAGTCTTTTATATCCATACCGCAAAGGAACTGAAAATATAATAGAAAATAATAACTTTCACAATTTAAGATCCAAAAAGCAATTTACCTTTGAAAGAAAGGCAGTCAATTAAAACTCTAAATGAGGACAGAAATATTTTCTTTATAATGAACACTCGACATTATTACAAAGAGCGAAAACGTTCTTTCAACTCACAGAAAATAAAATATTATACAACAAAAATCAGTGAATTTAATAATGTGCTTATTCAATAATTTTTTTTTGGTGATCAATTAGACAATAACTAAAATATTAGGTCGATTTTTTGAAGGATTTATTTTGTTCAATTCCTGTTTTAGCTATCCTCAGTTTTCTTTTCTTTTATCTTCCATGAATATATGCTAAATATATTGCATATTTCTGATGAAGAATCTAGTTACAGAACTCTTCTGATATTCATAGAATTTTGGAGTATTTCACCATTGACGGTCCAATGAAAACATTGGCGTCTATAGCAAGTCTATTTTGGAACAGGATCGCTGTTTATCCTTTTTAATATCTATAAATTTCACACCTATTGAGTGATATACAGTGTGGAACAGCCAAATGGAATCAATTATATAACGAATAAATTAGGATATCTTACATAGCAATTTGACATCCTAAGCATATGCGTGGAATATATTTTCAAGAAGAACATGAATGTGCAAAGCATGTTCTCAAATAATACCAAAACGAGTGCTATAAATAGATTGTGTTGCGCCCTGGTCACATGCTGGTCAGGTTTTTAGAATGTGATGAAAGATGTTCTTATAAGATGCTGATCATGTACCCAGCACTAAAAAGCTCAAAGTGCCAACAAGCATGTGATAGCACATCCTTTTCACATGCTACGCATTTTCCAGCTATAGGCCTTCTGCTTTACAGTACATCCTAGGCATGTGTTATCGGCGTATATATTATATACCTATCCGAGTGCTATTAATCTCCTTCTATACATGTGCTATTGTAGATGCTAGGCACATGCTAAGGATATTTCGTATTATTCGCAGGACTTACGCATATCCATTACACTTCCTTTTACGAAAGGAATGTACTTTGCACATGCTCTTCTGAAGTTTCTCGCTTGCAATGCATATACATTTTAGGTGCTATCTTTGGTCCGGTATTTGATTTCCGTAGTTACATATGAATCGGTGTAAAGCTACAAATAAACGTCAGCGCCCTCTTTCGATGAGTTCATGTATTATTTCGAATACTTTGTTGAAAATAAACTCTTCTCAAATGTATTCCCTTAATAACATTATCTATATAGTTGTTCTCAATTCATGAATGTTTAATCAATAATCAAATCAATTTTATACACGCAGTATTTCTCAATTCAATTTAATAACTAATTGAAGAAATGTAGATGCTGTCTATACCTACTCTTCCAAATAATGTGTTATTCACATGCGATAAAGCATATGCTGAAACAGGATGTGATCGCATGTGCGAAGGACGTATTCAGCATGTGCATTGAACGTACCAAATAATGTTCTAGTTTTATACTTTGCACATGCTAAAAATATGATTTAAGGTTAATCATCAGATTATTCAGATATATACATGCTAAGTGTATATTATAAATGGAAAGATATATACGATAATGGCTTTAATATCGAATGGAGTTAACTTAATTAAGAATATATATAGTAAGTCATTATCGCATGCTAAAGGTATATACTCGCCTTTGACTTTATTTTATGGTACATGAGTAGCATTTGCTTTAAATGTACATACCAAATAATATTCCATGTTTTATATATTGCACATGCTAAGGATGGGCTTTTGGGTTAATTCTGATATCGGCAGATGCATATTTAAAATGAAAGGGTACAACACCAATGATGGCTTTGAATCACAGCACACCCTCTAGCAGTTTAACTCTCAGCTACAATTTGTATCCAAGTTATAATATCGTGCCCGGCCGCTTGAGAGCGCATTAGTAGCGTGACGTTGCAGAATCGCCCAATCGGAGGACGGAGGGAACGTCACGTGAACTGTCAATTATTGAAAGTTACAAAATGGTTATCACCCGTCAACTTTTCAGTTGTGTTTGGTTGTGTTTATTTGTTTCGCCTGTGATTTCAAGTTTCAAATTCTCCGTGGTGGAACTGTTTTTCCGAGATTTTTATATGTATGTATTTATTTATAATATATATTTTATGTATATATATTTAATATAAAATGATGAACAACTTCGAAGTTTTCTTTCAAGTTTCCAAAAATATTATTGAGATTTATAACGTGAATAATACATTATTTTTAGGATGTAACTATAAACTATATATTACGTAGAATTATACTTATAGATCTCACTGTATATTCATCTTATTTCATTTTTTGAAAAATAGTTAACGACAATAGCCAGTTTGTCGAATTTAAGATAAAGACATTCCTGTATTTTGTTTATTTCTTGGTGTACATATTGGAATTTTTTACAGTCATTTGAGTGTGAAAAAATATGTGCACTTTGAAATAATTCAGGGATATCCATCTTATATTTAATATTTAAATATCCCGCCCTTATGCCCGATTTCACCAACCGTCTCGTAAAGTTAGGTAATATCCAAGTCGAATTTAGGAATTTCTAAATGCGCGTGGTCCAACGTAAATTGCGTTTAGAAATTCCTAAATTCGACTTTGATATTACCTAACTTTACGAGACGGTTGGTGAAATCGAGCATTAGCTATTTCATATTTCCCGCTCTTTTAGTTATTCTTCTTCTTGCTCCTTTTTTGAGCTATATTCTGAGGGATAATTTACCCTTTTCTTGTATGTCACAGATTTCTTTAGTTCTGTGCTCCATGTATACTATCGCAGCGCTCGGCTGGCGCGGTGGATGGTCTCAATACTAATATATTAGATTTGAGATTAAGTAGAGGAGTTAGCCTGCTAGAGGGTGTGCTGTGCTTTGAATCTATTAAACGAAAATAGTAGGTACAAGTTGTCAGAACCAAACATGAGCCCCGGAAAATATGCGAACTAAAATAAGGTCATCGCAAGCAGCCAATCAAGAGCCAATGTTAACGATTGTCCATTAGTAATTGTTAAATATAATCGAAATAATATGACTGAGTGATTTCATCAACATACATCATTTTATTCATTCTGTATCAGTGTTGTCAATGCTAAGATGATTATCCGATTTTTAAACAATTTCACTAATTTGGATCCAATAGTTTTTCGAATATTTTGTAGAATGGCGAATAAAATGGCTATTGTTTTTGGGGATTTTCCATATTGACTGGGGTCGAAGACTTTATTTAGATAAACAATGTGTCCTTTTGGTAATTTTGACAAATTATGATAATTTAAATAGTAAGTTCGGGTAATTTTCATTTTTGCATCGGCAACACTGGACTATAACCAGTTCATATTTTGTTGCTTGTCATAGAAACTTGAACCTTCTTTTTCATGACATTAATACAGTCATGTAATTTGAAAATATAGACATTCAGGGCAAACGGTAGTTTTAGTTTTGATCCAATATAAATTTTTTGATTAATATTTAGAGTTACAGTTTTATCAAGTTTGACTTTGTTTACATATCTCTTAACAGTTGACATTTATGGTATCGATATTTGGTTATCGATTCAAAATATCGAATTGTTACTACAAAAATACAACTACAGCCACAGCGACATGAGCACGCCCACCAGGGCTCACGTTTGCTTCTGTCAACTTGTACATATTTATTCATACATGTATGTAAAACAAATAAAACGTGCTGAAGATCTGATGTAAAATTACCTGACCTGATTGATAATCCCTATCACATGCTTAGGATATCTGTGAAATAAAATACTTCTGATATTCTTCAAGGTATATACTTAGCATATGCGCTGAATGTAGTGAAAAGCATCTTAGTTAATGGTAAAAATCATTATTACATGCTAAATATAATTATAAAAAAGCTTCAGGTGGACTTTTATGGTATATATATGCGAAAGATCTACGGAAAAAAACAAGTTTGAATCGAAAATTCTCAGCACTTGCTATTGATGTATGTACAGGGATGTGCTCAAAAGTATGTGGACAGCATATGCTAATCATGTACCGAAACGAACATCTTTTACGGGACGTTGAAGGCATATACAGGGCATATGAATCTTCTTTCAATGCTATGTGGGATGTTGGGAAAAACGCTTGGGCACGTCGATTTTCTTCAAAATCTTTCTCTTTTAAATGCAACCCCTTGTATATTTTTAATTTTTTGAATTCTTCGGAATATTCTAGACATATAATTTATGTCCTATACCAATCTTTAACCGTTGCGGAAATATTGAGTGTTATCAGATTTATTGCAAAAATTCCATTTGGCTGCTCCACACTGTGTAACAATCCAGTGAAATATATTATCTTATTATAATTGAAAACCCTGTATTCACTAATGTGTAATATTTCGCTCATTCTTTTTTATTTGTACTTTTTTATTGTTTGCTCCTAACGAGGAGGTCTTATCTCATTTTTCCTTTCCTTATTTTGTTTTCTCCTTTGTTTTTGTAGGATGAACACAGCGACAGGTACAATTTACAACAAAAATTAGACAGATGTCCTCGCGTGAACTCTATATAGGACCATTTAGCAGCTTCTTTTATAAGCACAACTCAATACAATACTTTGGTATTTCATAAAGATCCATAGAAACAGCATGAATAGAATTTGGACATATTTATCCAGCTCCCAGAGAATGTACCTCCAAGGGGTTTCTACCTTTCTCGTACCTCAGTTGTTTTCTTTTACTTGAATTAATTTTGTTTTTTGTGGATGTCTGAAGCTTCTTATAGTCTGACAACCCTCTAACATATTCCATGCAGCACAGTCCTGAGATAAGCTACAATCGTTTTACGTTAAAAATTGTTCAAATATGAAATATAAACTAAATATTGAAGAGTAGGTACTTACAACTTAAAATGTATGTAGCAGCGGCGATTCTAATTGAAGCTTTTGTTCTCTTTTGGAAATCGGATCACACCCCACGCTGGACTTACACGTCCAAACATTAAAACCATAGTAATCATTTTATATTTTTTAAATAGGAATTTAATTGGAGGTAATATTGAATTGAAATGTGTATATAATTGAAAATCGATTTTAGATTGGTGGGTGTAGTATATGGACAAAGCGACAAAATTGATGTATTTGGGGTAAAAGGAGATTAATTACCGTAATTTATTTTACAAGAGTTTACGTGAATGCCGATTCGTTAGGGGTAAAGTGGTAATTACTTAGGATCATTTGTTCACTTCGTTTCTACCTTTTATATAACGGAACACAAAGTAACGACGAGAATTTTAATAAAAGCATTATACCAGGAGATTTGAATGTACGTATTTAGACTACGTTTCACATGAGAAGAAGCCAAGTGAAATTTGCCAATTGTCTTGCGCAAAAATAAAAATCGACTCAATTGGGTGTTAAATCGTTATAAGCCTTTTGTATTTTATTGGAGAATAATAGTAGTCATTTGCAAAAATCGATTTATACAAGTTTTAAGTCAAATATTTTAGAAGAAAACAGTGTACGGAATTCCTGAGTGTTGCAAACTTCACTACCAATTGTCATCTAAGTAAAGATAGTTAGCAGAGTTTCTTTAGATGTTTTATGAGCTAATATCTAATTACAAAGGGGCCATTCGATTTTGGACAACGTTTTCACTGTCAAGAATAATATATGACAGTTTACACCCTATGCAGACTTGACGCTTTTATATGTTTCATATTTTTCAATTTCACTTCCCACTTACCCTCGAACAATTATAAAATCTATCCCCCAAATACTCACTTCTTTACTCAAAGATACCGACCTTTCTCTGACCTCCCCGCTCCCTCTACTTTCTTCTCCACCATGGACCAAAAATATCCCTACAATCGATACCTCACTTACCATTTATAATAAGCATGAATCTCCCACTGCACTTATAAAGAAAGCATTCCTAGAATTACTACAAAAAAAACCTTATGATTTAATACTATACACAGACGCTTCCAAAACTGACTCCGGTGTTGGTTGTGCAGTTTCCACGAAGCATGAACTCATTAGCTCCTTCACCCTACCTATAGTGTGTAGCGTTCACACAGGCGAGCTACAAAGCATTTTTCAAGCTTTCAAAAGCATCCACCCACCCCACAAAAATATTGCAATATGCACAGACTCCCTTTCCTCCATTCAGTCAATCAAGTCAATCTTCACTGACCACCCAATTGTACAGAATATACACGACATCTATCAAACTCTCGCTGCTCAAAATATAACAGTCTCTCTCATCTGGCTTCCATCTCACATCGGCATTGATGGTAACGAATCTGCGGACCGCCACGCGAAAGATGCTACCACTAATAACGACTCAACACACATTGTTCAACTCGCAACCGATCTGAAGATCCACTTCAAAAACGCTACACAAGATTCTTGGCGACACCTATGGCGCAATAGTACGACAGCACTTTATGATATCCATCCATCCACTTCTCCTCTCTCCCTGAACTTCTTAACCCGGAGAGAGGCTACTACAATCAGAAGAATCCGAATCAGTCATACCAAACTCTCACACGGATATCTGATGTCTTCAGGAAATCGTCCCGTTTGCCATAGCTGTAACGATATTGTGACCGTTAAGCACATACTGACGGACTGCAAACAATTTGCTGCTATATACAAACAACTTGATCTTAGGCCCAACCTTAAGGAAATGCTTCACTGCCCTACCGAAATCAAGAAAGTCTTACAGTTCCTGAAAGCTACCAACCTATACTGTAAAATCTAATTTAAATATTTGTTAAAAATTATGTAAATATTTGTATTTATTTTTTCTGTGCCAATGACCAGCGCTGTCGAGGCACGTTAAGCAAAAATAAATAAAAAAAAATTTCAATGTATAATTTCAACCCTCACTCTGTGAAATAACAAACAGACTACCCTTAAATTAATAAATATAATAATCTATTCAACTGTTTTCGCTTTTTTTCTCAATTTATCACTATCTTGAAAAAAAAGTTGTTTGTACCCTTATGTAGCTAACTTCTCTTTTACATAATGTGCGTCACATTGTACATAGCAGACTATTTACATCATCCAAAAGATAAGTTGTTGAAGTTTTCAACCTCATCTAGCTTGACTCAATATTGGATGTAGGACAGTGTTCTTTATTTTGAAGGATTTTTTGTTATCCCAGGCAAAACATTAAGCAGCTTATATAGATTATCTAAGGAACTAATAGGGTAGGGAGGAAATAAAAATTTGAATGTTATACAACATTTATTAAAATTTTCAAATGTAATCTGAAGGCAAAGAAATACTCTCAAAAAATATAATGAAACATAAGTAATTACAGTCTATACAGTTATAAAATATATACTCATGATCGTATATTAGTGTAAATAATAAATCACATTATAAAGTAGCAGAAATTTCATTACAAACTGTTGAATATACAGAGCAATGTCATTTCAAAAGTGTTTTTTGTTTGTAGGGTCATGTTTAACAACTTTATCATACTGTGGATTGGATTTAGTAACTTGAAAACTTAAAAGTACATACAGTCTTTCACAAGATATTTGAACAGTACAATGAAATTTTCGCCACCTTGTATATAGCTCACATATTTTTTAATACCCTTATAGTATTACGTCAAAAACTCTTACAAATACCGTTCCGATCAGACACTAAGTTTTTAATAGGTACACAAATATTGAGGTTTTTGTTAGATTGTAAGTACCAAACTCTTAGTAATGAACAATATCTGTCAACATGGCTAGAGCTCCCGTTAATTTATAATGAAAATTTAACTTGTATCAAAGGGACCAATATATTGAAAATTTTTAGTTCTCGATTATTATCTACTAGAGGCGATAGGGGGTTCCAGCTCAGTAAGGGACTCCTTGAAGAATATATTTCCCAGTTAGATAAAGAAACAAGGAAATGGGACTGAAGGAGCGCCTAGTATCTGTTACTTTCCTCAGGAGCACAGGGGGGCACAATAGATCTTTCGGGTCTCAGTGATTATCACCCCAATATATGTGGTATTTTCAGATTTTATTACCAGTTGTATTAATTATAGCCTGTCAAGAGTTGTGGAGAATTCTTATCGCCGCAACTGCTTCTATCACAAGAGTTTTTTAAGAGTAAATATATCTTGGGAAACATAAAAAATATGGAAACATCTTTGAACTGTTAATTCATTCTTGCGAATATGCTTGCCAACTTGACATTTTTACATTTACCAATAAAACCAAAGAATTTCATGAAATAATGCGCCATTTTTTTTGAAAAAAGTCACCACCAATTCTAATAGTGCAGAAGCAAGCTGACTTTTAAAAATGTATTTGTTCCGATGACCGTTTGTTTGATCTTATAAGTCAGTTGAAAGTGCAACTAAACTATTAAACTAAATGAGAAAAGGCACGTTTAATATAAGTGAAAATTTAATCTAAAAATATATTTGAAACAAGTGATTGTAATCATTTGACACACTTATTAGTACGAGGAACCATATTGTTCGGAAAATGATAGGATTTACTTGGCATATTTGAATAAGGTTTGAAAATATTTCAAGCATAGACATTATTTTTGGATATTTTATATTAGAACTGCATAAGAAATAGAAACAATAATTGTACAATAGTACCAATTTTCGAAACAAAATGGTTGCCAAAAATGAACTACGTAGTTTTAGAAAATTGTTCAACAATACATATATAAGAAATATATCAATTCATAAATAAAAACAAACTTAACGTTGTAAACTTAACAGACAGATAAGTAACTTAATATTATGTACAATTATATAACTTTCAACATAAACAAATCAACAATGTTTCATAATGTAGATAACTTTTTACAATTATTGATAATTTAAAAATCTGAACAGAAATATTCAGTCAGCAATATAGGAATCAATAAAACAATACAAATATTTTTAATCAGATATAGGTCACAGATTTATGCTATAAAGAGTCAGATTACAGGTAATGAAATATCGGACCAGTAAGCTAAAGAAGGTGACTTCATGGGTCCGAATTCTTTTTGTGGTATCACCAATGTAATATTGGAAGAAACAGGTAATGCCGTGAAGGTGACAAGATCTGATCATTGGATAGAACTAGGTCTAAGCCAGAGTGAGATTACACCAAGGGATACCTCCATAATTTCCATAATCTGTACCGGTTGACAGAGCTTTTTTAAATATAGTAAGTTGTATTGATTTAAGAATTGAATAATAGCGACTGAATGTTTTAAAATGTATCACTATTTCAATATTAATAAATGTATTAAGCTGTAATTGCTGTTTGTTTTGCTGTAGTTTTGAACTAAGTATAATAAAAAGGACAAATTTTTAAATGTATAGTGTGTAGAAATAAATTTGGTTAGATGCCATTAGATCAAGTAATATGGTTCTAGCTTCTAGCCTAAACAATAACTGTGGAAATAATAAGATTGAAATTTTTGCTGTGGTATTCAGCAATAAAGCACGATTTATAAACGACGAGATGGTCTGTGACAGTTGCATCTGTAATACTTCTTCTGTTTTTGGTTACAGTAACCTTTTGCCCAAAAGTTTATACTAACATTTCATGGCATTAATATTTGGCACTCAGATTTTCCTATGAATAGTAATCGAAAAGCAATTTGAGGACAGTTTCAGTGTTCATACATAAACAATATTGTCTTGTCTTGAGACACACCTTAACGTCAGTTAGAAAAGATAAACCTGGTTAATTTGGCCAACCCAAACGTATGTACCTGGTTAATTTTTCATCCAGCTGCCAAGATTAAAATTATAATTTGAAAGGATGAATAGACCAGCTCAAGTATAATATTCCTGAACGGATACAAGAGTTATGTAGAGGTAGATCAGCCTTTGTAAATAGGTATATGAAAAAATGTGTATAACAGCTTGATACATTTAAAACTGGTGAAATAATGCTCAGTTTTCTGTTCTGAAGTGTAACAATTAAAAAAGAACGAGGTAATTTTTTATACAATAAAAATTGCGGGAACTATAACAAAGTATAAAAATTATAAGTACTTATCTAATAAAGTTTTTTTTAGCTTTCTTCTATTACATTCCATCTGGTTTTGGTATGTTCGTGTCGTAAGCTCTTATAATAGCCGACTGGGAGACTGCTCCTCCTTCTTCTTGAGAAAAAGCGAAACCATCTATTGAAATATAAAATCTTTATTAGCTAAAATTTCATGAAATTAAAAAAAAAACATCAATTGACATGTACAAAATATTGGTTTATTATTTTTTCAATAGTAATGGGTTTAATTTGTTGTACATTGGCTGTATAAATAAACGTTTCCTTTGAAACTAAACAAAAAAGGTAATGAAGTTTTCAAATAAAGTGAGAAAGTTCACTTGTTGAATAAATGGTTATTTACAATACTTAATCGTTAACATGCTATCTAGAGCTATATAACATTGAACTTTTTGGTGTTTTTTTGTTAGGATAGAATACATTAAAATGCCTGTGGGACACATAATCTCAGAAGTACTTATCTTCAGATGGATTCTAAACGACAGGATCAAATTACTAATGAGATAAAATGCAAAGACGAGACACGAATATCTGTAAACTTGACAAATGGGAAGGTAAAAGCAGAAATAACAAATGGGGAAAATAAATCGACGAGACTGTACTAAACTCTAAATAAGACAATACTGGAGGTTGCGTTAATGGCCATGGTACGATTGCGCACGGCTGGTGTGAACCCCGAAGTAGGAATGGGCCAATTGAGGTTGAGCCTATGGAAGGAAGCGCTCACTGCGCTACCTCTCCTGCAGGCAGCCAACGATGCAATTGAACCCAGGTTTTTGTTTAACAAACCCAACAAAATTCAAATAAAACAGAAAACAGAGCCAGATGCTGCAAATGCAATACGCATATATACAGATGGTTCAAAAATGAAAGAAGGCTCAGGCTGTGGAGTTTACTCGAGAGCACTGAGCCTCAAGATTAAGTGGGGAATGGGAAACAATACCAGCGTGGTTCAAACAGAACTGGCTGGTATCTCAATTGCCACAAAAGAACTAACCAGAAGAGGAATTTCTGGCAAAACCATAATAATCTGCACTGATAGTAGACAAGCCCTATTAGCCTTGAACAGACAACGTGTTATATCGAGGCTAGTACTAGAGTGCCACCAAGATTTAGCTGACGTCTCGGCAGATAACAACATTATCCTAAGGTGGGTTAAAGGGCACGACAGAAGTAAAGGAAATCGCATTGCTGATTCTTTAGCCAGGGAAGCCGCTGGACTAAAAATTCTAGGACCCAGTGACACCTACGGCCTAACGACTTCGACAATTGCGGAACTAGCCAAACGTTACACCCATGCTCAATCCCTTAAGAGATGGGATGGAATCAAAGGATGCAGTTTTGCCAGGATCACCCTGGGCGACCCTCGGAAGCTGGCGCCGAAGAAATATTTGGCGATGATCAGGAAAAAACTACGTTTAACAGTAGGATTTCTGACTGGTCACTGTCAACTAAGTAAACACCTCCATACTATGGGGCTAATGGACACACCTCTATGCAGGATGTGTGAACAGGAAGATGAAACTGTCAGGCATGTCTTATGCGAGTGTCCGGAGTTATCGTCAATAAGAGAGTGTGTGTTCGGTGAGTCTTGGCCTACACCTGCCGATATAAAGGAGATGTCTCCCAGTGACCTGTCCACCTTCCTGAGAAGGACAGGATGGACAATGACCTAGAAGGACAACTCCTCGGGAGGATGTACAATGGGTCACATGTGGCCTAAGTGCTGTGAGCCTTCACACTCACCCTCCCTACTCTACAGAAGACAATACTGGGACAAGAGATATTGATATGGAAGGACAAATTGGACATTGAGAAAGAAGGTTGAATCCAAGTTGAACAATTGAGATGAAGCACCTAAGAAAAATAGCAGGACAACAATGTGGGACAAAAGTAGAAATGAAAGATATAAGACAAATAACAAAACAAGAATCAATAATAATGAATATGAAGAGAAAACAATTAAATTGGTATGGACATATTTTCTTAGACCAAGAAGAGGGTGGATAGACCAAATAAAGAAGAGAAGAACTCTACATAAAATAAAAATATTAGCAAGAGACAGGAAGACGGAAGAGTGATGAGTATTTAGCTGGAAATTTTAAATTAACGGTTTAAAAAGAGATATAACAATTTAAATTCAATATTTATTGATACTTGAACGATTCAAACATTTGAAAAAATGTATTATTCTAAAGACATGCTTGGGGATACGATTTATGGTAAATAGGACGTACTAAGTTTTATTGGTACGGCAGTGCCTTACGTTGTACTTAGCGCTTAAAAAAACTAGTGCTGTGCTTTGTAACTAGATCAAAAAGCTTATTATAATTTATTTTTACATTCAAGTGAAGAGAGCTATTTGAACCCCGATAGGGGCCACCTTAATACAACTTCTGGTCCATTTTGATTGACTGATTATTGAAAAATATTCAATACAGATCCAATACCAAAAAGTAACTAGATTTTTGCAGTGTTGTCATGTAAACTATGCGTTAAAGTGGTTCTTTTGAAATAACTGTGTTTCCGATAATCTTTTATGCAGCAATTTATAAAATTGTTTTAAAACCTTTAGCCTCATGTACAACAGTGTGTTATAATTTTGTGAATTAGTTTATTAAAAAGACACTACTCAATAGTTAGTTCCTTTTTCTAAAAAAAAAACGTACAAAAGTGGTTAAACGTATCACAGACAAAAGCCCATATATTGATAAGCTAATTAAAATTAGTTAGTTTATTTAGTACAAATACATAAAGGACAAATATTTAAAATACAGATAAAATTAATCGTTCTCATTGTTACTACCTGCGGTACCAGTTTAGGAAGTTATTATTCTATCTTTGGGAAAGCGGGTACTATTTGTAGAATAGTATATAAGTATAATAGACAGTTTACAATGTGTGCCAAAAAAACAAGAGTTATAAATAATGAAATTCAACCATTGTAAGGGTAGATTCACCCTTAAATATCAACTTAAGTAACCGTAGAGGCAGTGAATCTGTATAAAGGTTGAAGCTGTTATTACCCCCAAATAATAAAAATTTACTTAATGACTCACTTAAAACACAATATGTATGATGAATTTTATAATATACAAACTCACGTGACAGTTCGACATCCTGCTCTATCCTCGGAGCAGTGCTTCTTCTGGTGAAGACGTTCCTCAGCAAGCGGGCAGTTTCAGAAAGTCTGTAACCATGTTTTTGATACTCTAGCGCTATCTAGCTCACGTAAGCTTTAATTATATCTCGACCGACTATCGATCGTTTTTTTTTGTGTTTTGTATTGATAGATAGGGTGACCATGACAAGTCGTATTAATACAAGCGCATGCGTACCAAGCAATAATTAAGTGAAAGTGGAAGTGAATCAAGCGGGAAATTATATCTGGTAATAATAGGGATGTATTGTTGTGGATATAATGAGCTGCTATTCTATAAAGGGGGATTTTTGTTCTCTTGGATTTTGGAATTTTGTAAATCAAGTTAGAGATAATATTTTAAAATGTTCTTGTAGGAAATTTGATGCTTTACAAAGAAGGCCTTTTACGATTTTTTGATATATTCATTTTTTTTAAAAGTTACTTAGCGCTAAAGTTTTTTAATCAGTAAAGATTTTTACATTTTTCTTATTTTCTGACGCAACTACCAACTTAATGAGACATTTTTTGTGAAAACTATAACTTATCTCTTGAAAAATGTTTGATATTTTTTAAAGATCGAAATTTTTTGAAAAAATGCATTTTACTTTTTGAAATTAATCCTTATACTTAAATAAATAGATTTTCAACTTAAAAATAGATTGTTGATTATAATTACAGTGCAATGCACTGAAAGATTATTCACCCTGCATGTTATCGTTTAAATTTACTTTAGAAATACTATAAAGTTAACTCATTTCACCAACAAAACCAACATAAATAAAAATACAGAATAGTAGTTGGGAAAGTTTAACAATATCATCACCATATTACCACATTAAAGTGAAGTTAGTGTGTAACAAAAAAAAACCCTACCATCATGCCTGTAAAATATACTTACATATTGCAAATTGTTCCAACGCATGCAATGGTCTTGCAAAACAAACAAATTCATTACATTACACAAACTTATAATTACTTATTAATACCTATGAATATTATTCGTTGGCGTTTAACGGAAATTATTTTTAATAGTTGTTCACATACGAGAACGGAAAACATATATTTTTTGTAAAATGCTGACAGAGAAATTTTTGTTTGTTTGGAAAGTTGATATTAAATCTCAAAATGATTCAATTCTTAAGCCGATATGCACTCAACGAGCGATGCCTCTACATTCTCGTTCTCGGGCAGTTATAATTGGTCGCGTTCATCCTAACGTAGCGCTACTGCAGCTATATTTTAGTTTAAAGGTATTTTAGACATTTTTATCTCAGAAAAGAATGAACATCACTAGGAAGGAATGAACTAGATTGAAACCGAAGATGAATAAATAATTATTGAAGTCATATATCAAGATTAGCACGTTCAACAGATTTAACAAACGATGGATAACACTAAAAATCGCTAAATTAGAATGAATGCGACCAATGTTAAGGTGGAACAAGATATAAAAACTAGAAAACTTGCTTACACCCCAAATAGCATCAGCCACATATCAATGTGGTATTTTAAAAAAGACAATAGTACCCTTACCAGATCTAATGTGTTCAAGAAAAGTTTCTTTAAGTCGTTTGCCTCTTTTGGAATGAGTACAAGTATATGTATATTGAACAGAATTTTCTTATTTTCTCCATCCGCATTTTTATTCTTATTATTAGTAATATAAATAATTTTTGTAACTTTCTATTATAACATGCCTGAGATCCGAATACTGTGAGTTCAATACTTCAACTTATAAAAATGGTCCCTTGTTGAGCATTAATTTTTTATTGTTAATTGGTTCTTTTCAGTAAGTTATCAATTAAAGTGAGTAACAGCTCTTAACTATTATATTGAACAAACACAAATATACAAACTCGGGTTTTTATTCACCACTGTATACAGCTTCATAAAATATTGTATTTTTAAGCTTTACCATCGCAACATAGCTTGTTATGCTACTTAAAACCACAAAATATACAAAACAGAATGTTTCACTTCTCAAGATTTTGTATATTTCTCGAATTTGTATACTTGATTTGAAAACACAGACTGACACAAATTTCCAGACTATTTCAACCAGAATCTGGACGCAAATATATTTGGAACATAGAATCTCAATTGATTTTCAAAAGCTTATACCTATAAACTTGAAATTATCTTAATTTTGTCACCATAAAACTTCCATGGTCAAAGTATGATTCGATAAAACAAGAGCATTCAAAATTTAATTGTAGGAAGATTTTGTCAGTCTGTGTATAATGCCCGTTTGTAATTATCAATGATTTAGTACAAGTTTTAGTCAATTTTTTAGGATTGTAAATAAATGATACATACACATTTATCATCAAATTTTCAGTCAATTTTGAAATTGACGAAACTTGTCCTATTTTTGTTCAATTTTAATTGATAGGAAATATTCATAGAACCAGTCCTATTTTCTATCAATTAAATGACAACTTGGGGCAAACATATAGGGTAAACTTTATTTTAAGGTTATTGATTTTTTTTATTTTTCATGATGGTGGTGACACTGGCTCTGCTACATAACCAACGTTTATTCAAATATTATATATTATATCGTTTATTGAGGGGTGAGAATGTTGTGTATGTGAAAGTTTTTCGTTTGAGCTATTTTAAATATCAAAAATGTCGTGGTCTCATGATCAAGTACTTCGACTTATTGAACTAAATGATAAAAGACCTTGCTTTTACATAGTTAAAAGTTCTCAATATAAAAATAAGCACATGAGGACTTCTCTTTCTTATATAATTCCTAACTACTACTATTTTAATAAGAGTTGCTGCTGCTAACAATAAAAATTCTGTGTCCATTGTTGTCTGATACCTATTTAAGTTAAAAAATTCAAATTCTCTGCTAAAATCTGAAAAGTGACAGGTTACTAACAAAATCATACTGCTCAGTGGGCATAATCACAACCTAAATAACACAACACATTTTTTTCTTGTCAATATTTTAGTGACCTAAGTTAAGAATCCTAAAAAATTGTCTAAAACTTGTACTGAATCATAGATAATTACCAACGGGCATTAGATATACTTTAACAGTAATATATATTGGATCTATTGTGCGTGATTTTGTGCGTATTATTTTTTTAAGTCTTCTAGTTCAATTTCTATAAATTATTTCTTAAAATTACTATCACATTTTTAATTCAGTGAAATCACACGTGAATCCACAACCCAAGACACTCTAAATTTGATAATTTCTTGCTGTTTTTCAAATATCTAAAACTAAATAAATTATAGTATATCAAAAATTTGAAGTTTCATAAGATTGACAGTCTTATATGGGGCTGAGCTGTGAGTTATGCATAAAAAAATTAAAGAATATACTAGATATGGGGAGAAGAAAAAGAAAGGAAGTAGAGGAAATCTTTATAAGAACAAATCAGGAGCTCATCCGATATCTACTGTAGTAAGGTCGCAACGTAATAGTATATTATGCAACGATCATGTAATGATGGTTATTAATACACAAGCACTAACCGGGATACCGGGATGGTTAATGCGAGTGTAAATAACTATTGCATGAGAGTTGCATACACAATTTTTTCTACGAAGAAATTTGATTTAAAAAAAATATATAAAAAAATGTACTACCCGGGAGACTCGAACCCGGAATGTACAGATCGAAAAAAACCTTATGCAGCGCCTTTACCCACTGCCCGTGGCGGTAACGGGGGTAACCACGGTTGAACTGTTATCATAAAGCATGTAAGTATGTTACTGTTATACAATATTCGTAATAAATTATTGTTAACAAAAATAATACGTTTAAATATGTATTTGCCTTGGTCATTGAGTATTTTCGCTCTGGTGCTCAACATTTCTTTTGAAAACTAACGCAAAAGATTTAAACTGTCATAAAACACTGTCAAACTGTCAAACATTCTACGGAAAATATTGGGTCTGTCTACTTGGAAAATCTAGATTTCTATTGGTCAATTTTTCAGGTTTATAATGAAAACCAGTGTTATAATGAGTATCATTATGATTGCGGTTGAACATACGCAGATGGAAAGATGTGGCAAAAAATAAAGAAGAATGGAGGAAAATAGCTAATCAAGCCTTATGCCTTCATGGCCAGTAGCCAATTAATAATTTCTAAGACACTGTGGGTAGTTCAAATGGAGAAATTTTTTTAACCATTATAAATTAGAAAAGCAAGAAATTATCACTTTATGTAAATGTGGCTTTTGAATATTAAACTCTTCAAAATATAAGCTAACATGTCTTATCTAAAGAAATTAAAAATTTGAGACTAGATTGTAATATAATTATTTTTTTGCAGCTGATAATCTTGATATCACTAACTAATGTAATCAAATAAACCGAAGAAGTTCACATGAACGAACATAAAGAAAAGTAGGTACTAGTATTGTTGGTACCAGTAATGTGATTTGGGACGAAACTTCAAGGTACTGAATGTCCAGGAGACAAGATTAAGAAATCACACAATTATTTTAAAACAACATCTTTTGCATGAAATAGAATATGGATTTGTTCAATTAATTTTAAGAAAATTAAAGAGTTTCAATTTGCAATTGCTACATTCTACATTTTATAGAAATTAGTACAAAGTCCAAAATTCTAGTCTCAAATCATATTTATAAAAGTTACACACAGCCACATTTTCATAATCGAAGCAATCTAAGAATATTGACAGTAATAAAGTTACTAAATAATATCTCCTCAATACGATCCTATCCTATTTTGTCGTGATGGGGTGACAACGTTATATCTTGACCATCTTATACCGGTGACTGTGCTGCCACAAAAAAATTTAACAACTTTTTTTGAAAGCATTCAAAATAAATATAAACTTTACCTAGGTTTATAACCTGTTGAAACAACGGTGGTAGATGATAATCAAGTAAACAAAATTAATTGCCTCCGCCTAAATGGCAAGAAGTAGATTTTAATTTTTGGATGAACTCTTAAAGTTAGATTTTAATTTTTCAATTATAGTAAAAAGAATTATGATAAAATAATGGATTTGGATCCTTCATCAAAAAATGTCCAAATGAAGAGTAAAGACAAAGTTTAGTCTAGTGCGACTTGATAGGCTGGAGTCAAGGACTGCGCTTGGAGGTGCTACAAGAGATGGGCAGTCATAATAGATTGTGCTTAGGCTGGATACCAGGCCACTCAGATCACAAGGGCAATGAAGAGGCAGACTCATTAGCCCGAGAAGGGGCACGTTGTGGTTCCATTGGCAAAGAACCTTTCTGTAGCATAGCATAAGCACTACAAAAAACAGATAGTCAGGCCAAAGAGTTAATCAGTAAGCCCTCACCAATATTTACAGAGTTTTTACAGACCCAGAATAGGATAACAATGAAGATCCTTGTTGGGCTCCTGACAGGGCATTGTAGTTTTAACAAACACATGAATAACATCGGATTAGCAGACAACCCTCCAAGCATATGGGAAGTCTGGGGTTTGTCATTCGAAACCTAGACAAGGAACTCTAGAATAACAGGTGGGCACACAAAATAGATCTGCGAAGGTCGTAATGGAGAGGCTCATAGAAACACATAAGCCCCATATTCATCTTATATTATTTTCAAAGTCAAGTAGAGTTCGAGGGGAATATGTAGGGATAGGTGAAATGCTTAATTTAATTAGAACTCATTATTATATCGTGATAATTTAAAATTATTGTTACTGAGATCCTGTATAAACCTAGGTAAGCACTCTGATATATTTCAATACATATATTCAATATATTTCAATACTAAAAAACATCATTCTGCTATGTTGCTAATTTTTATTAAAGCACTTTGATTATCACATAAAAAACAACAACTATCCAACAGTGTGAGAGTGCACAAAATCAACACAATATAAAGTCAACATCAATTTGCAAGAACAAACATTCAAAACTGTTTCGAACGATTCTATTAGATATGTTTCCATGTTCAATAAAAATGTATGGTTTGATTTGATTTCTGTGAAGTTAAAATGGAATTTGGGTCAGTTGTTTTAATATCCTTTAGATATTTCAATCACTTCCTTAAATCAAGATGAATCATAGATCCGTTTTAGGGGAAAGTTATATCAAACTATAAATAGAAAATGGTTTGATTGTTTTTTACTCATTTTATCAAAGGATACTAAAATGAATAGCGGGTTAATAAATAGCATGTATGCATAAAACATTCTTTCTTGATTTCAAGCTTCGTTTGTTCTTGCTCAGAAACACAATCAAATGTTTTTAAACTCAAGTGGAAAGTGCTTAGCGATGAAGAATTTTGACAGAAAAATTGACCTGATTATTAAACGAGATGCCCCATTATATTTTCCAATATTTCATGCAGTTTTCATGGAAATACTTCACAATGATAAAGTCAAATGCAGTCTTATCACGCGAGTCATACGATTCAACAAAGACATCCTTTTTGTTTTCTTTTATTGCGTTTAATCATAACTTCCAAATAAAGTTCGTAAGATGAATAAGACAGACTTCTGCAATTTTGACGGGAGAAAAAAGGATATGTATTTAGTTTTCAGAGATTCTAAAAACTTTCCCCAGCGAAGTTTCTATTTAAATGTCAATTATGTCACTTTGACAATTCAAAGTGACAATATGAATAATAATCCGATAGATTATTTCGAGAATGAATGAAAAAATGGAAATTCGTCAACCAGTGTACAGGAAACATCAACCATCATTATTTTCTCCGGGTATATTTGTAATCTCACATTTTGGTAACCTCTGTGTCTTCTGATTTGATACATATGGTTAGTGACCTTTGAACCAGCAAGATAAGAGCGCTTTTGACTATACAAGTTTTGTTTAAACAATTTTCACTTCCAGTCTACTAAAAAGCAATATTTAGAGCTTCTCTGGTAGCTAGTTGTCTCTGAGACTTTCCTCAGGAATTAAGTAGAAGTAAGAGAGCACAATAGATATTTTAGGTCTCAGTGAATGTCACCCCAATATACTTACATACATACATACAAGTTGGGAATTCTGGAACCGTTTGACATTGGTTATAAAAACCCGCAAAAATTAGTGTAAAGTGTAGTCAGTGGAGTTAGTTACTTTTACAATTGAATCGTGAAAAAATAATTATACTTTAGATGAAACAATGTATCAAATTTATTATGCAACCAATCTCTGTCAATTAAACTGTCAAAATATATCGTTTTTCATGAAACGATGTGAGCTATGATATTTTTGAAAAGTGTTTCCTCAAAACTTCAACAACAAAGGTAACATTAACCAAAACAAGAAGCGTCATGCCTTTCGACGAAAAACCCTTACACATTCAAGAACAAACTGAAACTGAAATACAATTCGAAATAAACAAAATAAAGTACTTACGAATTTTTCGGCTCTCCCCTGTATATCGCGGGATCGCTTTTCTTTATATCACTTTCCCGTATCAAATCTGTTAAAGATTTGAAAACGGTTCCGTGTACTCTGGAATAAATAAAGAATTTTTGATCATAAATACAAAAAGTATGAATGTGAAACTTAAAAATTAAATACCACTAAAGTAATTCCTTCCACATCCAAAAAGCGATCCAAAAGCAAAGATAATAACCTTTCGAACGCATCAATGCCTTTTGCAGAAAAGGGGATCGAATGAGGTACAATTGGGCAAGGTGAGAGGTCAAAAACTTGAGTAGGATTTCGTGGTAAAGGGATTTGTAGCTAAAACGGTTGGTGGATGTTAGTGAAACCGATAAAATAGTGAGGTGATACTTACACTTTAATGGTAAAATCAGGTAGAGCGGTAATAATTGGCACGATGAAAAGACCCAACCAAAACACAGTCGATGAGAATAGTATTATATACATTCCACACATTACTGATCCAACCGGTATTGTAGGCCAAAACAGACTGTGAATAATAAAAAAATATATCAATCATTCTACTCTTTGAACTTATTTCATTACACATTTTTCAGTGCGTAAGCCCAATACTGTGGTGGAATGCCTCTGACGCGATAATTATAGTGAAGCAGTGTCGAGCGCGGTTAGTACTTGGATGGGTGACGTACCTGTATACAATGATGAATAAAAACCATAGTACGATCGATCCCCATATTGATACATGCGTTAACCAGGTCCATGAGTTGGTAACTAATCCAGCTTTCAAACAGACTGTCACCACCACATACTGAAACGTATAAATTTCTACAATACCCAACATTTTCTATACACTAGAATTGGTTAAGGTGAGAATGGTTGAGTGGATTTTCATATATCAAAATGTCAAAGAGACCTTAGTTTCGATTTTGAAAATTTGAAAAAATGAGTTCGCGTAATGATCGCAAATACACACGCAAAAAATGATTGAGGCCTTAATAATACTAATTTTGAGCTGAAACTTGAGATACACCTTCTCAGATAATTAACAAATATGGAAAAAAATCGGCGAAAACGTATCTACCATATTTTGTTTAAGGGGATACCGGAAAGTGAGAGAATCAAAATTTGAAGAAAAACTAAACTTTCATTAGACATTGTGAAATTTTTGTGGAGATTTTCGGAATATACAGGGTTGAATTAGTGGATTTTTATATATAAAATTGTCAAAGAGACGGACAGACATTCGTTTTTGAAAATTTTAAAATTCAAAAAATGTGTTTTTGTACAACTGTCATTAAAAGTGACACTTTTAATGATAGCAAACAATGTTAAAAACGATTGTTTACATAGCAGCGTGTTTAAAATACTTTTAACACTAGTGTTAAAAATATTTTTAGCACTCCATTCAAATGACAGCGTCTTTTCTCATTTGTTAGTAATCATAACGTTGGCAACGTCTGCCATTCACAACAATCTTTTGATTATTTGAATACTAAAATGCATTTTGAATTTATTGTCATTGCAAATTCGCTCGTTTCATTATCAAAATAGGGAAGTTGTACAAAAAACATTGTATGGTATTTGTGTTAAAAGTGATTTTATTTTGTTCGTGAAATTGTTCAATTCGCTCCGCTCATTTCACAAACGTTTTCACTCACAAAATAAAACCTCACTTTTAACACTCATATCATAAATAACTATTTTGTAACGGTCTCAATCAGAAAAGCTAATTCAAAAAATCGTAGAAGCAGAACAAATATGAGAAAAAATCAGCGAATACGTATATATAGCATATTTTGTATACAGGAGTGCCGGTAAGTGAGAGTATGAAAATTTCGAGATAAAAAGATTATTAAAAAGTTTGGAAAATGTTTATGGGGATTTTCGTAATCTAAGGGGTCGAACATAAATAAAAATATCCAAAATCCCGTAGTGGAAAATTGAAAATTCGAAAATAACTCGCCCGGGTCGCTTAGATGTTGAAACCGTACTCGATCAACGTTTATAAGATTTACAATATGATAGGGCTCTGAAATAAACACGATTTAAGCTAAAAAATTGCAACTTACAGTATACACACAATTCCCAAGTACCAAATAACCACCATCATGTCCATTTATCCATAGAATATCATATTCAGTCGCTAACAACGGTAACCAAAACAACAACGCCGAATGTATCATACCGTTAATAATCCATACCCAGAAAACTTTGATGTTGAACAATTCACCGCATTGAGAAGGTTTGTACAATTTCGGAAACTGCATCATTTTTTCCGAACTACATGGTTTGTCAAAAAGTCCCATCGCAAGAGGTGGTAGAGCGGTAAATATGACGTTGTAAAAACCGATCGTCCATCTTTCGAAAAGAATTTGTCCCGACCAACCCGAATAAATAGCGAACCATAATTCGATAACGTAGAGGCAGATATTTTTGTAAAAACTGTAAAGGATTATTTTGCACATCCTGAAATAGAAACTGTGTGTCAGTATTTAACCATTTAATTTTTAAGTCGTAGAAAAAATGTAGTGTGTGACTCGGATGTATTATAAACTTTCAATAACTGAATTGACTCTTTGAAATAAATGTTTTGGAATCGATCAATCAACACTGAGACGAATTACCTTGAATAGTTCCAAGCTCCATGGACTAGCAACAACCTTAGTAAGAACCTGAACTGTCCTATACTGAAATCAGAAGCACACGCAGCTTGTAATCCTTCTACACCCGATATTCCAACACCAACGTGAGCTTTTTGTATCATAGCCACATCATTAGCTCCATCTCCAATGGCTAACGTAACTGTCTTGGTATATTTAGTTACATATTCTACCACCTACAACAAACAATTATACATATTTGACGTAATATAATATGTCATCATGTACTATTGAATGAATGTAGACAACAAGCATGATAATAAAATTTCTGATCAAAAAATAGTATGCCCCAAATATGACAAGAAACAGTATCACAATATAGGAACGAACCAGTAGTATTACTATTATAAATTTCATTCACAAATTGCCAGAGCTTTCGATGACCTTGAACGCTTTGCAATTCATTTTACTTTTCCATAAGCGTAGGTAGTATAAGTTTTAAAATGACTTGAACGTGTTAAATATTTTTTCTTAAATATTGTAGAACACTGCTTAGTGAATAAAACAATAGTCTCATACAAAATATTTATTGGTTTACACACACTACCCGTTTTCTTCTTTTTAATGGTATCCATTGCAAAAAAATGCTTATAAACTATAAAAATAATAATGTTTGTTTGACCGAAAAACCGTAAAAATATAAGTCCTGTAGAATAAATAATGTTATTCGCAAATTCACCACTTACACTTTGGTTGGTTCGCAGCACAGCCGGATGAGATACTCATCCGAACGACGTTGTAGGTCACAGAGAACTCGGGAGTGTGGTCACGAGATAACTAACATACTGGTTCGTTTCTATACTGTGTTTGTATGACAAGTCGGCCATACTGGTCTGGGTCTCCCGATCAGCTGGAGTTGAAGTTTTAGCGTCTGTAAAAGGTCTGCTATTGTTTGACAGGTGTCAGTCTGGGAATTATATACAGACAAACGGCAGTATAAAAAAGGTGGCAAGTATTAAAAAAAGACATAAATATCATCCTATTTGTGTAAAAGCGGCCGGGATCATTGCAGGTGAAGGTTATCAAATGTCAGTTGTCAAAAACGGAAATCATTACTGTCGATGCCAGTTAAACGTAAACATAATAATATCTTGCTTGCAGATTTTCAACAGATACTAACGATTCAAATTTAACTTACCTCAGCTTTTTGTATTGGCGAGACTCTGCAACAAATAACAACTTTGCATGAAATACACAATTTTAAGAAGTCATTTCGCAATTCACAGGTCAAACAATAAGTTAATGTTTTTCCATCGACAACAAGTCCTATTTCGTTTGGCTTTTCTAAATTATCACCCAAGTCATCGCAATTTTTTAGAATCGCCTCTCTTGTTTTCTGCGAGAAAAAATTTTACGATACAATACCATCAAATGAAAATTTTAGTCGATAAATATAATATGTTGTTTACTCACATCTAATCCATCTTCGTTGAGTATAATCAACTGTATTCCCGGGGATAAAAGCCTGCAGGAATGACCTATATTTATTGCAGTTTCTTGTTTATCTCCCGTCAAAACCCAAACGTTGATATCGGCCTGTAGAAGAGCAGCTATCGTTTCAGGTACCCCTTCCTGTAGCTTGTCTTCTATAGCAGTAGCACCGATTAATTTTAATTTTCTTTCAATAAGATTAGCTGCTTCTTCGATTTTTTCTAGGGAAAATAATCCATTTGACAAACATTTCTAAAGAACACCTGTCAATTTAACAACAAATTTGCAATCTTTATTTGACATTTACAAGATTCCCATACTATTCCAACAGCTTGGCAACACAGCCCAGTTATGACAATGGGGAGTTCAACTTCAAAATTTATACCCCCATATTAATAAGTTACAAGCGGGATATTAGAGAATACAATTATTTTAGATTTGGATTGAAATTATAATTTGAATTAAATATACAAATTTTACTGACATTTAATGATAAAATCAAATCATTACCTTCTCGGTGTTGCAAAGATATGCTGGCTTTGTGATGTAATTCTTTCCAATGCTCATAATCGCTTTCTTTTAATTCTGTCACAGCGCAGCAAAGGGTTCTTAAACCTTCACATGCGAAATGTTCCAAATGTTGAAGTAAAATTTCACTATGCTCTCGACCTGAATTGTTATCTAACCGTTCATATATTATCGAGTCTGCTCCTTTGCAAAACAATTTTATTTTACCTGGAACAATATGAAGAAATTTGTATCATACATTTGTTCCTACAATGATGGTTTACAGAGTTTGCGCCATATCTGGATGATGAGTATATGTATTGACTGTATTGACAGGTGACACTAGTGTTTCTTGTCAACTGTAGAATGTAAAAGTCCCCAAACAAATCTATAATAGCTTCTCATTCTGTCATTTTTTATTTGTTAGATTGGCAGCATTTGTCTAGTGTATAAATTCATTAGTTGCTACCAATCTACAGAATATCTTGTGGACTGTGGTCCAAACACGAGCTTGCATAGAGGATAAGTGAATTTTGAAAATAGGAGTGTAAAAGGTGGGCAAGATATAGAATAAAAAATAAATATGTGAACTATACCGTGTAACATATCAAATTTAATGATTTGCAGCGAATGTTCCAAATATATATTTTTTATAATTTGAGAAAATCTTTAAGGATTAAAAATGTATATACCTCTGGGATCCCTAACAATTACGCTCATCCTCTTCCTGGCAGAAGTGAACTCCAGCACAGTTAATATTTGATATCTTTCTCTTGTACCTAGAGCCTCGATTTCAACGTAGTCCGGAGTACGACTCAAAAAGACATATCCAAACTTTGATGCACCATAAACTAACGCTCTTTCATCGGGAGAAGCGGCATGATAAATCATATTACCATCCGAAGTTTTTTCCGGGATTACAGTATGGCACACCGAAAGTAGGACGAGCATATCGCGCATTAGAGCAGAGTTTTTGTGGTCACTGCGTAAATTCTGAAAGATATAAAAAAAGGAATATTGATCTAGAGTTGTCAGGGTTGAATTAACAGTTCTGGAAAGTAAAAACTATACCTTAACCAAAGTGGAATCTTCTACATTTTCAGCTAAGGTATATATGTCCGGACCTATGGCACATCTTTTAAATTCCATTATGTTTCTTGTAAGGGTTCCGGTTTTATCAGAAAACACATACTTCACTTGTCCCAATTCTTCATTTAAATTAGAAGTACGCGCTGTAGCAGGCGTATTAGTTTCTGCGTGATACATTTCCGCGTCCATGTTTATAAATATAGCCTACAAAAAATGCTTGATATTTGTATTTATTAAAAAAAAATTGTATACCCAGTGTTGAATCTACGGTGCTGCCATCAATGAAGAGCGCAGAACAGTGTAAATTAATGAATATTACTTACTTGTACGAACCTGACGACTTCCAATGTAACTTGAAGTGAAATTGGTATCAAATTGTTGAACAGAATTAGAAAAGTAAGAAAACTGGAGAATAAATTATAAGAGTTATCTGGAAAACAAGCAACAATTATTATTATATTCAAATAAAATAAATAATCAAGATTATTAGAATTATACCTTCAAGTCCAATATACCAGTCAGTTTCAGCATGACTGTTGGTCCATAGAACGTTAAAAATGGAACATATTAAGCACATAACAAAAAGTACTCCAAATAAAAGAAGAATTTGTACGTTAGTCATCTTGTCAACTGTCGACCGCTTGAGCGGAGCCAGAGCTGAATTCTTCATTAATTTGGACTCGTGGCCAGTGTAAATGACGATGCCAAATACCCAAGATGTGTTCCGTAAGATGGAGCCACGTAAGAGAATTTGATCAGGCCCTAAAGATTCCGGACTAAATAAAAAAAAGAAATTTTTAGAAATAAGAGATTTCAAAATATTATTTTTATACTTACGATTTACCAGTTTGTCTAATAACTCCATTAAATTCATATAAATGTTTATTGGGTGGCTCACATTCGATAGTACCATACAACTGTCCTAGATCTTGCGTACTCGTTATATTGGCAGTACTAGGCAGTGCTTGTCTTATTTTCAAGTTCGTTTCTCCATCTAGATTTGCTGTTTCGATGAAACTCATTCCTTGCGGCTCACTAAAAATCATATTATTTGATGGTTGGTATAAATCATCATTTTTTTTAGTTACCTTGATGATAGTAACACCAGATCCGCCGGAAAAAACGTGTTGTTCAACACTTTCACAATGTCTCCTACTACCAGATTCTTCCACATTACATCCCTCCAATTTTCATCTCTAAGTACTTCAACTTTTCTATGATTCGTTTCATCATCAGCTCTATGTCGTTTCTACAAAATAATGTTCTGGAGAGAGGAAGGTAGTGGAATGGTACACATGACAAGTGACAGGGAAATTAACGAACTAGAAAAGGAGATCGGCAAAATCAGCCAGTCCCACTCTACAGGTACAGCGAATGATAACCACTTTTCATCTCCATCGGGATGCTACATGTGGAAGAAAAAGAAAAGATAAGGAAGATCGAATATGTGGTGGGATGATATGAGAAGAACTACGAAGACACAATGCTGCATCTACCAGGGATTTCATCAATGAGAAACGACATACCGAGAGAACTACAAAGGAAGTACCACAAATGCATAAAACAGAAGATTGCTGAAGATAAAGAGCGCTGTGGTTCCACAGAGGGAAAAGACCGTTTAGACGACGAGACCCATTGGGACGATCTACTCTATTTTGATGTTACAAATTGGACTGCTAGGCTCAAGTATGATATTTTTTGTGTTCTTTTTGACCAGTGAGCTGAGAAAAGTTTCAGTTGGAGTCTATGAAAGTGTACTTCGTGAAGGACTACGTGGATGACCAGCAAACCCTACCAGGAGGTTCTTTGAGGGGGAACACTATTGTCATCAGGGGTTAGTAAGAATCTGTCTTTGAAATAGATTATTTATGTTTTATTACAAGTGATTGGTTTATTTTGATAGTTCCATATAACTTTAGACTGATACTTACGATATCCTCTATAATTTCTTTGACGGCAGACACTGTTAATATAAAAATAAGAGGCACTAGGGTGGTGTATCTGCCTGTGGGCGAAACATCTGGAATTTGCTGAAGCATGGCTATCATCAGAAAAAATACGTTGGCCCATCTTCGGAACTGTTCGTAAAGGAACAGCGGTACGAATCTTACAAGACTTGAACAAAAATATGCCAATCAAACATTTATAAAATATAAATTATTTATTTAAGAAAATAATATGTTAATGTGATGGTCCAAGAAAATAAGAGCTTTGAGTGATAGTTTTAAGATATTTTTGAATGTTTGCTATAAGCAACGAGATAAAAGAAAAAGGAGGGAAGTTAAGCGATTATATTGTAACGTTTATTCTAATTTATATTTACAATTAATTTATATTTACAGATTTATATTCAAATACAGTCCTTATTTACTAATTTATATAATACACTAAACACACACTAACTAATTTATATGAGAGTCACTTAATAAACACTTTATCGAGGCACGATTGCTTTCTTTCAGTATCGACACTAACTGACTAACTGACTCCGCTGCGATGCTCGTCGCCTATTTATATTCTCACGTATGTTTTTCTAGTAACATCTCGAACTCGAAGTTTTGGTGGATGCGCCGGGTTTTTCTAGATGTTACGTGTTCTAGATCATTCTTGAAAATACGGCGGAGGAGCCATAGTCGTCTCATATGGGAATTTCACTGGGGGCACTAATTGAGCACATTAATGCAGCAGCTCGCGTAACATTGCCCCCTCCTTAAGAGACAGTTCCTCCTGGAACTAACTAGGAAACGGAAACGAGATGACTGTATCGGCAACTGGTTCCCTTGTTACATCTTCCAGTTGCATGGAAGTAACATGCGACCGTCTTCTCTGTTAGCTGTGTCTCCCGTGCTTGGCCGCAGACTAGTACCTGCACTTCGGTGTCTCGGAAGATTACTTCTACCATGTTACGGATTATTCGCCAATCTAAATGCCTACATTCAATCTTGGGCATGGCTAGCCTATTCACATCCAATTCAAGCACATGCTCCCTCAAGCTTCGTAATGCTTCCCAGACATCCTCGTACGTTGGTCTTTCGTCGAAGGTGCTTCTCGTCACTAGGTGGAAATTGTAGCGGGGGCCATCTTGCAGCTTCAGAGCTTTACCTGGTACTGGTAACTGGTCTTGCAAACGTCGGGCGCCACTCTTCTTTATGAACAGAGATGCTAGCCCACGTGCATCGGTTACGCTGGCAGGGATGTTTATTGCCAGTGAGTATTCCTCTGGAACGGTAAGCATGTCTTGTCGTCTCTCAGTGGTGACGCCGAATCTTGCTTTTCCGGTACCACCATAAGCACCCATGAACTCTCCAAAAGCAGGATCGGCTACTTCCTGAAGCTGGTTTACTTCCTCATCGTGGTCACCCTCGAATGGCGCTAATCGGTTACGGTGTACCACCTTTGGCTTTCCGTTTGGGATCTTGCTGATACGATATATGACATCGTTGATTCGTTTCTTCACGAGGTACGGACCGTCCCAAGCTTTCTGCAACTTTGGAGAAAAACCCTTTTGTCTTCTTGGGTTATGCAGCCAGACTTTGTCTCCTTCGTGGAAACCTCCTTCTGTAGCTTGCGTATCGTACCTTTTCTTCATCCTATCGCTAGCGATCTGGAGATTCGATCGAACCAGCTCGTGTACGTCGTCCATTCTTTTTCTCAGCTGGGTCACGTAATCTTCACCAGCTATGTCTTCTCCGGGTCGGCATCCAAATTCAAGGTCGCAGGGTAATCTCATTTCGCGTCCGAACAGAACTTTTGCTGGTGTTTGGCCGGTGGACTCATTGATGGCGGATCTGTAGGCCATCGCAAATAGCGAGAGATATTGGTCCCAATCTCGCTGATGGTTAGATACTACTTTAGACAGGTATTTGCCAAGAGTTCTGTTCATTCGCTCTACCATTCCGTCCGACTGTGGATGCAAAGCCGTAGTTCTCGTTTTCCTCATGCCGAGCTTTTCACAAACTTCCTGGAACAGCTGGCTTTCGAAGTTTCTGCCCTGGTCGCTGTGTATTTCCAGGGGCACTCCATATCGGCAAATGAACTCATTCAAAAGCACGTCGGCAACAGTTGCGGCTTCTTGGTTTGGAATGGCATACGCTTCTACCCATTTTGTGAAATAATCCATCACCACCAAAATGTACCTGCTGCCATTTGCTGTCGGTGGAAACGGTCCGGCAATGTCCAGGGCAATGCGTTCAAAAGGGCTTCCGACATTGTACTGCTTCATAGGAGCCTTTCTTCTTCCTTGTGGCCCATTGGTCGTAGCACAGGTAGTGCACTTCTTACACCAGTCCTTCACATCTTCGGAACTGTGCATCCAATAAAACCGTTCTCGCACTTTCTGGAGGGTCTTCTTCACACCTAGATGTCCTCCTGACGGACTGTCGTGTAATTTCCGCAGTACTGCTGCTACCCTTGTTCTTGGAATCACCAACTGTCTTCTACTTTCGGAACCTTCATCGTTCTCGATTACTCGCTGTAGCAAACCGTTTTCCAGAACCAGCGAGTCCCACTGGGCCCAATACGATTTCATCGTTGGCGAGTACCTTGAAATCTCCTGCCAAGTAGGTCGACAGTTTTCCTTTTTCCAATGTCGGAGTTTCTTCAAGTCGGGATCGTTCTCTTGTTCCTCTTCCAACTTTTCCGGTGTCCATTCGTCGCTGGTCACCGTGGTTCTTCGAATGGCAGCTTCCTTAGCTTCTGTTTTGGTGCAGTGAGAGCACTCTGCTGGGCATGGTCTTCTAGAGAGTGAGTCTGCATTTCTGTGGCTTATTCCGGCTCTATGCTCAATGGTGAAATTATATTCTTGGAGCCGCTCGATCCATCTGGCGATTTGACCTTCAGGGTTCTTAAATTGCATAAGCCACTTAAGTGCGGCATGATCGGTTCTAATCAAAAATTTCTTCCCATACAGATACTGATAGAAGTGCTCCACGGACTTCACTACTGCTAGGAGCTCTCTTCTTGTGACGCAGTAGTTTTGTTCTGGTTTGGAAAGAACTTTACTAAAATATCCCAGAACTTTCTCTTGTCCTCCTTGAACCTGTGATAGCACTCCTCCAATTCCAACATTGCTAGCATCAGTATCTAGTATAAATTCTCCCTCTGGTAGTGGATAGCCGAGTATAGGTGCAGTAGTCAAGTGCTTTTTCAAGGTTTCGAACGAAGTTTGACAGTCTTCGTCCCAGCGAAACTCCCTTGCTTCCTCTGTAAGTCGTGTCAAGGGCTTAGCGATATCTGCAAACTTCTTTATAAATCGCCTGTAGTATGTACAGAGTCCAAGGAAGCTTCTAACTTGGTGCTTGTCGGTTGGTCTTGGCCACTTTCGTACGGTAGCAGCTTTTTCTTCGTCCACAGCTACACCATCCTTGCTGACTACATGGCCTAGATAATTGACTTTGTTTTGAAATAGTTGACATTTCTTGGGGTTGAGCATCAGTTGGGCAGCTTGCAATCTTTTGAAGACATCTTCCAAATTCTTTCGATGCTCTTCGAACGTCCTTCCCAAGACTATGATGTCATCAAGGTACACTAAGCATGTCTTCCAGGACAACCCTCGCAGTACGTTTTCCATCAGTCTTTCGAACGTTGCGGGGGCATTGCACAGCCCAAATGGCATAACGGTGAAATGCCATAGTCCAGATCCGGTGGTAAACGCTGTCTTTTCTTTATCGGCTGGATCCATCTCTACCTGCCAATATCCAGACTTCAGGTCCAAGGTAGAAAACAATTTGCTACCGGCCAGCGTATCCAAAGTATCGTCGATTCTCGGTAGAGGATAGCTATCTTCCTTTGTAACATTGTTCAATTGCCGGTAGTCCACGCAAAACCTCGTGGTTCCATCCTTCTTCTTTACCAGAACTACCGGAGAGACCCAAGGGCTGGTAGAAGGTTCTATCACCTTGTCCTCTTCCATCTCGCGAACAATTCTCTCCGCTTCCTCTCTTTTGGCCTGTGGTAGCCGTCGAGCCGATTGTCTTATCGGTTTAGCGTCGCCGGTGTCAATTTTGTGTTTGACAGCAGATGTTCTTCCTGTCTTTCCTCCTTTTGGTACAAAAAGAGATCGGTATTGTAGCAAGAGTTCTCTGATTTTTTTCTTCTCTTGCAGGCTAAGGGATTGTCCAGCCTCTGCTATCATTTGTTCAAATTTATTGTTGGCATCATTGGAAGTTTTTGTTTGATGAATTATTGACGCCACTGGTACGCAAGTTCCAATTTTGGTCTCCTTCTTTATAGTTATGGGATGGTCATTTACATTTATAATGCGTACAGGTATTTCTTCGGCAGCCATGACTAACCCTTTTCCTACCAGGATTCCTCGACCAACCTCTTTATCATGATTCCATGGTTCCATCATGACCGGTGTTCCTTCTTCGACGGTTCCTTGTAGCCTTGCCACAGTGAAAAATTCACTCCTTGCGGGTACAACTGTATCCTCCTGTACGGCTACCTCAACAGTCTTATCCTCGTGTGGGTGAAGGAATACTTCCTCAGAACCTACTCTAATCACTCGGTTCTTGAAATCTAGCTGGAAGCCATGTAGGTTCATAATGTCCATTCCGAGTATTATGTCCTCTTCGATATCAGCGACAACGACAGTGTGGGTGAACTTCTCTGCGCCAATTTCCAATTGCACCGGTAGTTCTCCATGGACATTGGCGCTTTCACCTGTGGCAGTCCTGAGTCGCAGTCTCGTCGGTAAAAGTCTTTTCCGGGTGTTGACAGTCTCGGGGCGAATAATAGTCCTCGTTGCTCCAGTGTCCACCAATAGTGTATACTTCCTACCATTAACTTCACCATCCACGTATACACTATCATCGCGACATTTCAGAGAGGCTATTAGAATGAGAGGGTCTTTAAAAGGTCTTCGGGTCGAAGCTGCCCTCTGAAGGTCGACCCTTCCTAGTTTTCCTGCTGAGCGTCTTTGTTTGTAGCAGTTCTCGGTCGCTTGCACGAACTGCGTACATGTCCCATTTCTCCACAATTCCAGCATCTCACAGCTTTCGATTTTCCATGTGAGATGCTTTTCATCATGTTGACGATCTGGTCAAGCTTGTTCTCCACTTCTTCGTCTGCTACAGCCCTCACCTTGCCGTATACTCCGGAAGCCTGTGTAGCTGCTTCGTACTCCAAGGCTGCAGAGAGTACGTCGACCAGTGTCTTGTGCCGAGCCAAGCGTAGAGTTCTCTGCATTTCATGGTCACGAACTCCGTCGATGAATGTCTGTACCCCTAAACATTCCATGACATTCTCCGGTGCCGATGGATAGGCAAACCGCACCAACCTCGCAATGTCTGCTTCGAATTCTTGCAGAGTTTCGTCGCGTTTTTGTTTGCGGTTTTTCAGCTGCGACTGGTACAGATGCTCCAAGTGTTCTAGGCCATATCTCATGTTCAATCGCTTTTTGAGTTGTCCAAAATCCTCGGTCTCTTCCACTGGAATGGTCTGGAGGATATCCATGGCGTCTCCTCTAAGGGCAAGAGTTAAATTCAACGCTTTTTCTTTCTCACTCCAGTTGTTTGCCTTTGATGCCGCCTCGAACTGCTTAAGATAGTTCGGCCATGACGTTTTACCATCGAATGTTGGCAGTTTCACTCGGCTGTTAATATCGTTTTCCATTTTCGGTTTCAACTCTACTTTCTCTTTCAGTTCGTCGTTGTTCGGGGCTTGCCTAGTTGTAATAGCCGGGTTATTACTAGTCTTCTTTTCGATTTCTTTGATTTTTTGTTCCATTTCTTGCCCCATTCTTTTGATCTTTTCTTCCACGGCTGAAATTTCATTTTTTATATCCGTCGAAATTTTATTTTCCAAATCAGATTTTAGGGACGAAATTTTATTTTCGACTTCAGCGGCAATGTCATTTTTCATTGACAAAATATTGGCAGAAATATCGTCCTTCATAGCAGATATATCATTTTTCATGGTAGAAATCTTCTCGTCCATATTAGCAGAAATGTTAGCAGAAATTGACGAGATTAGGGTGGAGGACTCGTCATTGAATAAGAATGTTTCTGGATCCAAGTCTTCACTTTCCAGTGCTATTTTGAGTCTTTCAACTAATTCACTCTTCTTACCGGACGTTTCCAACTCGCGATTTTCTAATTCTGCTTTTAGTTCCGTCACTTTCAGGTCACATAGTCTTTTAGCCATTTTTAAGTAATTATTTATTTATATTATCCCACTTCTGACACCAATGTAACGTTTATTCTAATTTATATTTACAATTAATTTATATTTACAGATTTATATTCAAATACAGTCCTTATTTACTAATTTATATAATACACTAAACACACACTAACTAATTTATATGAGAGTCACTTAATAAACACTTTATCGAGGCACGATTGCTTTCTTTCAGTATCGACACTAACTGACTAACTGACTCCGCTGCGATGCTCGTCGCCTATTTATATTCTCACGTATGTTTTTCTAGTAACATCTCGAACTCGAAGTTTTGGTGGATGCGCCGGGTTTTTCTAGATGTTACGTGTTCTAGATCATTCTTGAAAATACGGCGGAGGAGCCATAGTCGTCTCATATGGGAATTTCACTGGGGGCACTAATTGAGCACATTAATGCAGCAGCTCGCGTAACAATATTTTCAATAAAATATTTTTTATTAAACATATAAATTTTTATTATAAAAATTTCAAGCTGTTTTGAAATTTTTTTGTAAAAAAATGCGTTTGATATTGATTTAACCAACTTTCGACAGAAGTCGCCATATTGAGAAGCCACATTATTGACATAAGTCATCAATTCTTGTGTCAACATAGATAACCTTAATATTCTGAGGGTAGTTAAGCGTGGTAGTGATTTAACCAACTTTCGAAGGAAGTCGCCATATTGAGAAGCCACATTAGTGACATAAGTCATCAATTCTTGTGTCAACATAGATAACCTTAATATTCTGAAATGTGTCAAATTGAAAAGCTATGTTAAAAAATAGTGCTTTTCTTCAGTATTAGAAAGGTTATTTATGAGTATTAGCATAAATTTAAATTGATATTGAGTTTTACAATAGTGATATAAAATTTTTGAATGTACCAAAATCTGGTATCAATTCTCTAACAACAAAAAGTACCACCTTAAAAAGATGGATAAGAGAGTTTTTTGTTTCCCCTAATTGATTAATTTAATGTACGCCTCTGGTTTGTTTACGGAAGTCGGCCATATTCAGAAGCCACTTTGGTCGATGATTCTTTATACTGTTATGTTCTCTCCTCTTTCTTTTTTACCCCGTTGGCTATAAGTGACTTAAAAATAAGAGCTTTCTTGTCAACATCACTTTTGGTCAGCTGCCATGTGACATGAAGTGATCTCACTAATGCGGTGTTGCCACTTTTACTGAAAACTCCTGATTGACATGATTTTTATATACATAGTTGTAGAAGACTGATTGGTTTTAACCGAATTTGAAGAGTAATAATGACTATACTAAGTTTATGTAGCTTAGTATATTTATACAGTACACATGTTCTTGAAGACTGTATCAACAATTTCTTCGAATTTTTCTTATAATACCCGTGGAGGTCTGTTGAGATTTTTCTAGATTTGAATATACTTTCCCTATAATTACCTATATTTGGCTGTTGATACTCTATTACTAACAAATTTGGACACAGGCGGTTGGGTCCTATTTATAAATATCACACGTTGCTCGGCACTAACTCTTTGATCGGCTGATGTCTCAGTGTCTCTGTCAAGTGTCGACGATAGTGTCCCGTCGGCTTCATCTAAAAAAAATTTATAATCAAAATTCAAGTAAGATATAAGTGAATTGGCAACAGCGTTCTCCACTTTTACTAATGTATACCTAGGGTTGTCTCTGACCTAGCCCAGATGATTCAGTTATTTACATATGACATGTGGTGAATAACTAAGTGTTCAGTAGGTACCTGACTGGATTGAATAAATTATTTGTAAATGAAGGTGAAGACAAAATATCGACTAGGTTGATTCTTTTTTTTCAGGTATAAATGAGCTACTCACACTTTTTTTAATGGTTTAAAAGAATTAAATAGTTTTAAACAGAATCCGTGTGGAATAAAACATATATCATCATAATGAAAGTAAAGAAAGATATAATCAACGATTTAAAAAGAACAAAACGCTCATTCAGAATAATTCTAGGTGAAAAATGAAAACAATGATATAAATCAAAGTAATTGCTCCAGCTTTCCATAAAAAGTTAATTCCAAATTCAATAAAGATAAATATAGAACTGAAATAAATAAAAAAAACAGCCACAACAGATTTCTTTACTGAAATCTTGCGTGTTTGGAGTTTTAAGGGCACGATATTCAAAATAATACCATGATACCAATCATATATCCAGCTTATCATACAGGACTAACCAAATTAGGTACTATTAATACATTTCAGAAGTTTACCATAGTGAAATGTATATTTTGGAAATACACGGGTATTATTGGATAACAGCTTTGCCAATCCTACTATAATTATAGCTTTTGCTAATTGTATGCGAGAAGCAGGGCCATCTTTTTATTGTGGGTACGCAATTGATTTTTAGCAGAAACAAAAATATTTAAAATAGCAGCACGAAAATTATAATATTCACAAAAAGGTTTCGGTACATATATATGTTCACTTACATCATCAGTTTCATTTAGTCAACTATTACACAAGTCCGGCTTTGGTCGAAAACCCCCATTTATTTTTTTTACGTATTCAATCTAATTGGATAATATTTGAAAAAATATTCACATTCATTGCATTTCACATGTAAATATACAGACAGTACGATATAATTATACAAATTGCTTTCAACGCAATCAGTTTTTTGTTAGTATAAATTAGCCTATTGAGAAAAGTGGATAGGACACTAAAAGTTTAGACATGGCAAAAAAGAATCCACTAGGATGACAAAACTATAGTCTACATTTATGGATGAGATACCTATAGTCTGTTTCTTATTGTCTGACAGCACGCGAAAAGGTCACAGA
>CAJUYG010001104.1:62548-94317 GCA_910591675.1 Galerucella calmariensis
TTATGGCTCAAACCTCCCTCTGGCTCAACCCTCCCCAGTCTCCCCTAATACCTCCGGGGAAATAAAATAAATATATATTCAAATTCCACAAAAATAATATATTAATATCCGTTGATATAATTTGCTCATGATGATGCAAATGTTTTTTGTGAAACCGGACAATAAGCACACACAATAAATTTAAAGCGTTGTCAATAGTTGAGAAATATATTTTCAAATACCTACATTCGAGCCTACATTTCAAAAATAAAATTTTCAAAACTAGGTATATGCCGTTAAAAATGTCGACTTATTTTCACTTTACTGATGTACCCTCGGATGTACCTACATAAAAATTATGCGTTTGGAAGAGTTTCGGGGGGTTCGAACCCCCTGGATACGTGCCTGAGATCGAGCAGTACTTTACGACTAGAAAATTTAATTGCTGGAAACTCAAACTAGGACCACTCGCTATTAATCTGGGTATTTTATTGGAGTAAAACATCCCGCCTTGTATTTCCATGTAATTTTAATGATCCGTAACAAGTTTTATGACATTTTCTATTTTACGATACCGGGAAAGGTGATGATCGATAAGCAAAACTAAATTCACTACCCTCTAGGTCGGTTCGATATTTCAAAGAACTGGGAAAGACCTCAGAAACTTTTACCCTTTTGATAAACACAATAAAAATACATATCGAATTTAAAGTACCAATATCAAAAGACGTCGTAGTTTATAAAATGCCCACTACATACAGAGTGAATCACGGCCGATGGTTTACAGCGAAACAGTTTAGGTTTTAAAATTTTTGTCAATTTTTGGTTAGAGTTTCTAGACACCCTGTATATTAATGATTTTTAACACATTTTTTTATTTGTCCCTATTGTAGGTCGTTATACCCTCTCTATTTCAAATTTTTTATTATATGCCATACAAATTTCCCACTAAGTAGTAGTTGATGAATGAATCCTTTTTTTTATAATTTCAACAAATCACATTAATTCGGCTTCCGACTTTATTTTTACATTCCAAAAGCTGCATTATCCTTGAACCGACAGAACGGCACTCCTTGCAGCACTTTTGCTTTCCTGTAAAATCTGATATGACATCTATGGTCTCGCCCACTGTCACTTTAATGATTCCAACAAATCTTTCTCTTCTGTTAATTTTATGATTGAAAAAAAGGGCTTGGTAACCGGGTCAGCAGGCACGCAAACATAAAGCTAAGGGCGAAAAACAGACGAGGGAAAGAGAAACAGATAAACAAACCTTGTTCCCAATTTCATTTGTTCATACAAAGGTTTTATATCAATGGGAAATGTATATAGGGGATGTTCAATACTTTTGGCATGTTTCGTATTTTTATTAATAGTAATTTGGAGCTAATTATCTCGTTAATTATGTTCATGTAAGATGGAAAAACTGAATCTATAACATCCTGTTAAGTATCTAAGGTACCCTTTAGGGTTTAAAAATGAGACTCAGGGAAACCTCTCGATATCTGCTTTTACTACTCATATTTTCAAGCAAGAAATAAGCATTTTGATTTAATTTTATTCACAGTGCTGTGAAAAAATGGGTATAATTCAAAACATTCAGTTCATTATCATGTACAGTTGAGGAAGAAATAACAAATAATGAAATGGAATTACATGAATGATATATGGTAAGAAAAATTCATGAATTATTTTTTGGAACGTCTGATGATAGGCCCTCTTTTTCGGAGAAAGATTGGTGATAATGATTCCTGCTACTGCAATTCAGAGACCTACAATTTCTAATGAGCAAATTGCGGTTGCAGAATATTCCCGTGCCAGAAGTGTTTAAAACTATTATATAGACTGTAATTTTTGTTATTAAATGCATTTGTTTGATAGTAGGGAATGGATTGTGCTCCAGAAGATTGGCCACCAAGATGCTAGGAATGACTCCATGACACAAAATAAAATCAAAAATATGAATTTTAAATAAGAACTTCAGATATCTTGCACAATGTGTGGGAGTTACTAAATATTTTCCCATGTAAATTGCTTAGATTTGTTGTTTCAATAAATACCCAAGTTCATTTTAAGATATAATATTACAAGACACCACTAACTAAGGTAGAAATATAAATTTCTGCTTTCAAAAAATTGGAAATTGGAAATTTTTGGCACCTACAAAAGCATTAGTTTCATCCACCAATAAATAAGTAGGTAAGTATTGTATAAAATAGTGACAATTTAGCTATTTTATTCACCAACTTATTCATGATAAAGTTGGAATAAGTTGAAACACTATAAAGAGAATTCCAATGTGTGATACAATGTTCTCAATGTCCTTATTAAGTAAAAAGAATAAGTGATCAAGGACATTACTTAACAATACCTACATAAAAATGCTATTTACATGCTACTTATTCAATTGCAATAAGAAATATTTTTAATAATATAAAAAGCCCTGTGCTAGGAAGCAGTTATCTTTATTCGCCACTGATAAAAGATAAGCCTTTTATCATTTAGCTTTTTTTAATGATTAAATATACATAACATGTAAATTGTGCCATTTCAAAATTTTGGTATTATGAACTTAATTTTTTATTCAATTATAGCAAAACGGTTTCTATCACAAGAAACCATTAATGTTTATCAATAAAGACCTAAATAATGAGCTAAGCATTTGTGTTGATGAGCATTAATAGGAAATAAAATTTTACTTCACCTCTAAAATTCCGTAAAATAGTACTGTACTTTCTCCTACGACTGTAAAATGTTAACATAATCTTACTTCTTATGGAATTAATATTTTTATGTACAATAAAACTTCATTACAAAAATAAATATTCAGAACACTTTCAAAACTTAAATAATTAACATTTGACATCTATAATTGATGTCAGTGTCATCGATGATTAGTTCCAGGCAATTTTTGGTGACTATAGAATTTAATGAGGTATGCCTTGGATAAACAATTAACAACTTATTACGAGAGTGGCATTGGACTTAGGAATAAATGGAGGAAGCCGGAACACCTACGTCAGGCTACGTCTCTTGATCTTGGTTGGTATTTTTTGGCTCGATATATGATATACATTCAATGGAAAATAAGCTAGAATAAATTCCACTGTATGGCAATATTGGCAATTGATACTAGGTGATCTGGGGATTGATAGTGTTGATAATGGTGATGATTACTTGGATGCTGTTATCGCTGTTTATTGGCATGATCGGCTTTTCATTTCAAAATAATATTAGTGCCTTTTTCCAGCTGATTACTTCCTTGGTATAGTTGGCTCGATGTAGGGTCAAATCCCAGAGAGCTAATTGCTGAGTTTAAATGATGTGGATTTGGTGCTCAATCTCGGCCTAACCAAATAAAGTGAACTGTATATATACAGTTTAAAATAATATAATATAAATAATATAAATTAAAACTGAGATTAATTCAAAACTGGAACTAAGAAGATGAAACCATGTTATTTCTTAATTTAAATCTCAATTTCTTAGTTTCTCACATGAGCATGTACCCATAATGAAGATGTTCATGCAAGAAATTGAGATTTAAATTCAGAAATAACATGGTTTTATCTTTTTAGTTATAGTTTTAAATTGATCTCAGTTTTAATCTTTTTTGCATGAATCCACTTTTAAAATAATATATAATAATAATTTAGTTGCAAGCTGTGGTCGCGAATACTTGCCTCAAAAGAAATTCTTCTTTTTTACAACAACGTATCCTTCTTTCCGAATTTTGACAGCTTGTAAAGCAGAGTTAAAAGTGAGTAATTCTTATAAATCTCTTAATATTATTAACATCCTTTTATTTTATTTCACAAAGTGGATATAACAAGTATGTATTTTTTGTATGAATGCAATTGTACCACTTATTACTTCAATATATCGTTCATTTAATATTTACTAATTTGTAACCTATAAATTGAACTTGATTATTAATCGCTTTTTTTTTTAGGATGTTGATGCCAAAAAAGAATAGAGTTGCTATTTATGAGTACCTCTTCAAGGAGGGAGTTATGGTAGCAAAAAAAGATTATCATGCTCCAAAACATCCCGAACTAGAAACTATTCCCAATCTTCAAGTGATCAAAGCTTTGCAATCTTTGAAATCAAAAGGATACGTTAAGGAACAGTTCGCATGGAGACACTATTATTGGTAAGTCATGAAAATATTGAAATAACCAATAAATTAGCTCTAAAATGATAAATTGATTGATTAACACTTGAGTGTAGACATAATACATGCATTCTGTGATGTTATTCAACAATATTGCTAAGGAACTAAATTTAGTTCATTTGTAAAGTTTATTTAAGAAAACTGGCTTTAATTTGATGAAAATAGGCCACAACCTTGTTTCAGTTCCAGTGTTGAACAAAATACAAACAATTTCATAAGTTATAATTTAATTCAAATTTAGCACATTGCCTGTTGGGGTAAACTGGAGAGTAGATGTTTGTTTTTAGTGAAAGGTCTACTTGGATAGTAATTTGATAATGTGCTTTACTTAGATGTGACAATTGTTACAGGAAACTGTAATTAAGCAAATATTTTGAGAAGTTATTTTTTCAACTTACCGTTTATTCAATTACAGTAGTCAATTCTTTACATTGCCACACTCATTGCTAACTAATATCTTCTAAATTCTGCTAATTCTTATCAACAATTGAAATTTTATCGTCTTTTTTAGGTACTTGACAAATGCAGGCATTGAATACCTTCGTACATTCTTGCACTTGCCACCTGAAATTGTACCTTCAACATTGAAACGCCCAGCAAGAGCAGAGACAACACGCCCAAGGCCCGCGGCCCTTCGTTCAGAAGGCTCCAAACCCTCTGAAGATCGTGCTGGATATAGAAGAACCCCAGGTGGTCCTGGTGCTGATAAAAAAGCAGATGTTGGTCCAGGAACTGCTGATGTTGAGTTTAGGCAAGGTTTTGGACGTGGAAGGGCTCCACAATAGATAGATTTTATTTAATTTTTATAAAATGGTTATCAAATAAAAACATTGACCACAACAAATTACTCTTTATTATTGAATGTTGAATTTGCTGTATACCCTTAGGTATACTGTCGGATTTTGTCACAACTTGTGATACAACACTGCATACAAAATATGACCTACATTTTCTTGATCTATTAAATTTAAAGTAGTGAAATTGTACAGTAACTGTCTCTCCAAGGAGTTATTCAGTAAATCTTATTAGACTTGTTGATATATCGAGATCAAAAGCCAACCTTTATTAATACTATCACAGAAAGGTTTTATTACATCAGTCATTTGAAATATTAGTGACACAATCTAATATTTGGTCAATTATTGTTCAACAAGGCAAATATTACAGAATAATATTAAAAATATTAATATGACTGCTCATTTCAACAATTAATTGATACATTTAAAAAATCTATACAACATAAATATAAATTACGAACAACCAATAAACACCGTTCTAAAATAACAGCGACGTCCTGTATAATATGCCAAATTAGATGCAAGTAAGGACGTAGTGACGTACTGTATTCGAACAAGTGAAACATCTTATATTTTTTTTCTGTAATCTGTGAACAAGGACAAATCTGTACTTGACTGAATGTAGATAGTATAAGTATCACTATTGCTTACCTTGGCATTTTTATTTAAGTAAAATACATAAAATCACAATTATTTCAAGATAACTACCTAATTGTAGCATGCTGTTGAAATTCAACTGTAGAAAAGTTTAGAAAGTTGTCTATAGGTATTCCAGGATTTTCAATGGGACTATGAATCTTAATTTGCCTCATGTGAGTGTCTCTTCCATTTTGATGGTTGCTAGTTACAGCTATTTGAATCATAAATACTCTTATGGGTTTATCCCTAATGTCTTTAATTGGTATATGAACCCAACCTAAAACAGAAGTATAATTTTGAAAGTTAGTGACAATTGGAAATTTTGTTTGTCTTCAAAAACTAATAAATAGTTGTATATGTGAAATGGGAAGTCCAATGGATGTTTACCTGAGGGTTCTGTCAACATTACAACCTCAATTTCTTGTATGTCATTGAAATGAGTGCCTACTCGTATTGAAATTCTACTTGGTGTATAGCTTTCATCCAATTTGTAATCGGTGTAAATATAAATATCACTGATGGTAGTTTTTTTCTGAAATTGAATATTTACCAAATGGGGTAACTGTCCATCAGATTGCCAATATGTGTCTGCTCTATCGTCTCTGAGTTGGTCAACTCCAAAACCTGCAAGATACAAGCATAGAGACTCAATACTTGTTTGTGTGAAATACCGATATTGGAAAGTGATGCAATTAAATAATTATTCGATAGGTGACATACGAACCAGGTTTACAAGACGATAAGCTCCAAATAGCTTGAGATCCAACCTCCCTTACATTACCCGTTCTTTCGTTTTTAATAGGGTCCACTTCTCCTGCGACTTTTAAAGACATTCTAAATGAAGACAAAAACAGCCGTAATAAATGTTAATAATCTTCAATGTTTCTTGTTTGTTTTGTTATTATTTATTATCATAAAACCGCTGACTTATGACAAACTTGTCAAAGTCAAACTTCCATTCTCTTCTTATTTTTCCATAAATCACATTGTGGCCTTTTTAAAGTATCCTTGAAGCTGGCATTTTAAATTCTTCTTCTGAGATACTATTATTGTTATTACTGGTTATACTGGAGATTGATTTTCTTGATTATTCCACAGTATAGGAACGAACCAGTTGTATTATTATCATGAATTTCATTCATAAATTGCCAGCTTTTGATGACCTTGAACGGATCGCTTTACGATTCATTTTACCATAGGCGTAGGTAGGAGGCATAAGTTTTAAATTGACTTGAGCGTGTTGAATGTTTTTTCTTAAATATTGTAGAACAGTACGCCGATAAGTGGATGAAACAATAGTCCTATACAAAATATTTATTGGTTTTTCCATATTACAATTTTCATTTTGTTATGATTTTTAAAATTTTTATTGACAAATTTTAATGTGAAATATAGTCGTATCCTGAAGAGAAGTTTTATTGAATATTTCATTGGAAAATCAACACAAGGATGTACAAACTCTGTTGTTTGACTAATATTTGCATAATCATGTCCGGTTCAAAATGAGCACCACATAAACGATGACTAATATTGTATAGAGTTTCTATTTTTGGCATCAAGTTAGGCCTATTGCATGCTTCGAGCCAAAAACTTTAGCTCTGAAACAAAAACAACTAATTAAATCAATGCTCATAAATGTAATATGAAGATCAAATAATAAAGTATTTTACTTCTCGTATAAAAATACAAAGAATTTCTCACAGTGCCGGATTATCCACGTAGCAAGAGTAGCAATTGCTACGGGCCCCCCGCGAAAGGGAGCCCCGCATATTCAAACCCACTCATCTCTGACTGAGCGTAATTTTTTGAGTGAAACTTATTAAGTAGTGGTATGTTGAATTTTTTTGATGTGTAGTAGGTATCATCAGTTTTCGATTGTAAGTTTCCTATCAAAATTATTCTAAATTGCCAGGAAATCTTCTCAGGCTTTTTGTACTTGTCAGAGCCTAACACCGCCTATAGTAATTTACTACACTATTAACAAATTGTAACGTATGGATAGCAATCAAACGTATTGAGCATTGGATTGTTTTTTTTACCCCTTTATTCAAGAACCCATAGGAGAAAGGGCGCTTTGAAAGAATTTGCTACAGGCCTCGCGCTTGCTTAATCCGGCACTGGATTCTCACCTTTCTGAATCCTTTGGAAAACGGTAAAATTTTTCATCGCAATTATAATATTTATTGTTACATCCACGAACTACACACACTACCCGTTTTTTTCTTTTTAATGGTATCCATTCCAAAAAAATGCTTATAAACTATAAAAATAATACCGAAAAGCCGTAAAAATATAACCTGTAACAGAATAATTTTATTCGCAAATTCACCACTGGCACTTTGGTTGGATCGCAGCACAGCACTGGCCGCCGGATGAGATACTCATCCGAACGACGTTGTAGGTCACAGAGAGCTCGGGAGTGTGACGTCACGAGATAACATACTGTTCGTTCCTATACCACAGATTATAATCTGTGCCTATACTGTGATTATTCCATAAAATGCGGAATATGAATGAATTGATATACTTTGTCCACGACACTTAATTTATTTATTAATAAATAAAAGTCAGTAGCGATTTGGCATATTACTAACCTCAAAATGTTGTGGCATCTACTTCAAATAATTTGACATATATAGAGATGGGCGATACTGTAGAAAGTATCAATACAACGTACCGTTATAAATATATTGTTTTAAAATACTTAATATTAGAAAATATCGTTATGAAAAGTATCAATACTAAAAATTACAATATTTTATAGATACGATATATGTCAGAAACAAATTTCCTGAACAAAATACACAGATTTAATAGTTTATTTCATATTGTACCCCCATCTCTAGTCGTGAATTATGAACCATAATACACTACAGTGTATTATGAACCATAATTCACGACAGTTGATATATGGGTACCATATACCTTTAGTTAGGAGGTAAAATATTGACTTATTATTAGGTGGTCGTGGACAAAATATTTAATGGTACCAAAAAGCTTGAATTTTATTTGTTTTTCATAAATGGAATTGTACCACAATGTACATCAACTATCGTCCTTACACGACTAATCTATTTATAGCCAATCGTACCAGCAAACACATCAACCAAAAGGAAGAAACTTTATCGCGAATACTTCTCCCTCCCTTTCCTCCTATAACTATTGTTTATAATTGTTTTAGGCAATGTTATTCTTTGCTTGCTTTTCACGTGCTATGTATTTCTAGCTCTTTCCGTAGTTTTCTTGACTTTTCTTTCTCACCCATCCAGTACTTTACTCCCAGAAATTTTTTTAAGGACTTTTTTTTCTTATACACCCAAAAATTCAGTTTTTTATTTCACATCGAAATGTTACTATCGGTTTTATTATCCTTTATTGATAAAGTTGAATGTGCGCCTCTGATTCATAAATACATTTACTTATTTTTGTTCTATTAAAAAAAACATAAGTTTACAAATTTTTTTGAATTTGTTAGATCCACTTATTGTCGTTAATGTTTAAAGTTAAGTTTGTAAGATGTTAATTTTAATAATTACCATATTTTTGTTGGAATTTTCACCAAGTACCCAAAACAATTTTCCAAATGATCTTCTCGGTGAATTAACTAATAATTTAATAGAAAATTTACGAGTTGATCCATTTCTTATTGGTAAGTATTGATATTTGTAACATATAGTCGATATAGAGTAGGACTAAAAGTTGCAGGAATTAATCACACCCCATATACCTATAATGAAATTAATTTTTAATAGATTGATTGAAGTAGGTATATCAATTTCAACATACAATATATTTAAAATATAATATATGTGCAATAATGCCAACATAAACGGGATATAAATATAGCCCAATATATTCATTTATGGATGTAATACCGAAAACAAATTAAAAAGGAAAAAAAAACTCCAATATAAAATTTCTTTTAGGTATATCACGGCTATCTGAGCTACCTGAAACTGCCAAAGAATTCATTGATAAACATACTGAACAATATAGTGAGCTCGCACTAACTTCGCAGCAAAGGGAGTATTCTAGATCAAAGAGAAATTTTATGGATGGCACAGAAAATGATGTAGAGGATAATATTGTCGGTAAGACATGATATTTCGATATTGAATATTAATTGAATTTATTTTAAACTATTTTATTTCAACAAATACATAAATATTTCTTGTCTTCACAATAAACATACAGCGTGATTCAATGAGACACCACACTAAATCAAAATCAAATAACTATTAGGAAGGTAGGTTATTGTTTAGTTTAGAACCACGTGTTGTGCAAAGACGCAGAGTGTCTTCAATGCATAACATCAGGTGGACTGTCCTATTGTTCCCAATTCTAAGCAAGCGAATTGAATGAGACCCTGTCAAGGAGTTCGAGAAAGGGGATTTTAATTGAAATTTGAATGAGTTGAGTTTATCTTATATCTTGCAAAATTTGGTACCTAATAATATGAAAGTGAATATTACATTAAAATTGTTGTTGTATACTTCTTTTAGTACAAATTAAATTTCCGCCATATTTTGATCAATAAATAAAATGAGAAAATCTCCACAAGAGCTTTCGACGCATTTTAAAAGAGCTGCAATTTCCTTACTTCGTATCCAGAAAAATACATTGTGACCTTTTACTTTTTATTGTGAAAAATTTTTCAGAAAATACAATTTCGGATAGAAAGTCTCTACCTCTTCAGAATCTGATTCAAACTTCATTTCCATTGCACTTGGTTTATTTATTATTTCAGTGGGATTTAGAAGCGGGACCATTTCCTGTGGAATACAATAAGAAACTCTGAATTGAAAAGGTAGCATCATTTTTTAATGAAAGCACTGGCTGTTGTTCCGTTATTACCGACCTATTGTTATAATTAACCCAAAAAATAATATACCTAATCTTCATTATTTGAGGACATTTTTTTTGTAGAAAACTTCGTATTTTTATTATATTTTAAGTGACTGTAGAGTAAGTGAGTGCTGCGAAAGTTTTACAAAGTTTGTTAATAGTATATTACGTAACGTGTGTGGTGAGAAGCATTTTACGCACGAATGGAAAAGTTGCGTAATTCCGCGAGTGCGTAAAATGCTTTACAACACGAGTTACGTACTATACTTCACCTACGACCTACTTGTACTTGTTTTATTATAAGAAGCAATATCGAATGTTTTCAAATAGTGAATTTTGAATAAAATGGTGACGTCTATTGACAGTTGCTAAGATGTTGCTAGGGAATCCGTGCGATTTACTTTACAGCTGTGCGTTTTTTTACAGTGCGTAAAAGACATCATTACATTGATACCGACTGTGTGTTATTGACTGATTACAGGGGGGTCGTAGGTAATAGATATTTACGATATAAGTGTCGTAAAGATACATATTACGATATGAGATGGTAAATTTGTCAAACGAGAAAGTTAGGCCGAGTTTGATAACCCATTGAATACCGTAATATGAATTTACGATACGAGTATAGTACAATATTTTACCTACTACCAATAATGTTAATTATTTACTCAAAATTAGTCAATATTCCTGAAATTAATGATATTAGAATCATGTAACAAGCAAGCGTTGCGCTTATTGTTGATTTATTTTGCGAACGCGTTCACTTTAGTTTGGTATAATTGTATCGACATGAGTTTCGACTATGAAAGTGTGGATCCTGATATAGAACTTGCTGCAAATAACGCAATACGAACCCTAGTATCCGCTAAATCCCGCAATAGATACGAAAAAGGATATGAGCGATTCGAAGACTGGTGCATTCTGCAAACTTTCAACTATGACACGTTCATTCCAAGTAATTTTATTTTACCGTACTAGTGTGGTGAAGTATCTCATTACGAAACTCATATCAGTATCGTAATGTTTGATATTAGATATTGCTAGTAGGTAAACATTTTCAATATTCATAAATTTCAATAATGAGAACTATTTGGAATTCATTCAATGAATCACTTTTGAAAGAAGATTTGAGGAGAAAACTTTGATATTAGTAAAAGTTCCAGCAAAGGATAAATGTATAATATATTTCACCTAGCTTTAAGCATGTTGCCAGGAGCTAATAAAAAACTTTTATAGTAAAATTACAATTAGTTAATAATAATAATGTTTATCTATGAAAATACAATAAAATTTGATAACAACTATTACAAATATTTCAAAATAAGCATGTGTATATAAGGTGTGTTCTTTTTACAGAATTTGCTCGAGCAGATCAGCTGCTCTGTTCACTTGAATGATTTTGCGTATTCTTTTTAAGCGCTCGTTTTGAACAGAGCTGAACTATCTCTTTCCCTCTTGCCCCTAACTGCACTACCACTTGTGGGTGCTCGGCTCTGCCGTTTAGTTGATCATAGCCTCAAAACATAAGGAGCATTCTTTTTAAGATTTCCTGTTCACTTTGGTCACCCGCTCAGGTTGAAAATTATCTCAACAGAGCTGAACAGAATAGTGTAAAAAGAACACAACAATTAACAGCATATAAATAAATTTACATATAACAACATGATTTAGAGATAGGTCGGAAGTTAGGGTCTTAATAGGGAGTTGTGGACGTATAGCGAATTAAGGGTAGTAGATGAAATTTTTTCAAAAAGATTTTAGTTTTTTGCAGGTAACTTAAGAAATAAGTTATAGGAAATGGAATTTTTTACAAAAAATATTCCATAAAACTTTAGCTTTCAATAACTTTTGGAAAAATTAATTTTTCAAAAAATCGTAGGAGACCGTTTTTGTAGAGCGTTATATTTTCTACAAGAATGTGTTTTGATCATTTGAAAATATTATCTCTAACGAGAGTTACAAAATTCCGAAGTTCAAGAGAACATTGTTCCCATGTTTTTTAAATGAAAACTTAAATTTAATATTAGTCTTGAGAGCTTCAACTCCCACAGTATTTTTTTTCACTATTTTCAACAACATTTTCAATATAATTAATTTTTTCAAAACTGTCTAATATACATACAGGGTATCTAGATTTTTATTGAAAGTGTAAAGGTGAAATGTGAACAAAAAGAGATAAGGGATAATATAGTTCATTGACGATAAGTTTGCAATAACAAAACATGACAGATGTTTTACATCGTTGCCACGTTGTCCAAGTTTGAAACCATACGTTTAACTGAAAAATCTTCATGTACATGTTGAATTGCATCATTATTGCAGTATTAAGTAACAATGTATTTATTAAAAACTTACATCTTTCACAGAATTAATAGGAATTAGCGGTCCACCGTTATCTCGTTATCACTCAAAAAATGATATTAGGGATGCTACCATCTCCTTGAAACCACTTGATAAAGACTCATGCATTGCAACGCAGTGTTCGATACTCATCTCTTTTAAATAGTTATAAAAAAACAGATTATATCTGGCACAGTAAATAACAAACCATAAAAAATGCGAATAAAAACGACCATCACAAGAAATTCTGATGAAATAGGGCATGTCCACGTGACGTCACAAACTATTTTGACAAGACTTAGGTGGTAAAACAATAAACAAAGCGTTCAGAACACGTGGTACTTAATAGTGAGGTTATGCTGATTTATAATGGTAGATCGTGTTTGATTTTAGTTGATTTTGCTTCAGTGTACTCTTAAAGTTATTTTAATTGTTGAGCTTGCTTATTTAATAATATATAATATGGGTTAATAGTTGTTTGTTATTTGATAATTTTTCATCATGTCTATTGTTTATTGTTTTACCACCCAAGTATTGTCAATGTCAACTGTCGTGGACATGCCCTATTGTCTGAGTTTGACAATATAAGTCTGACAACCCCGGATACGGCAGCCAACTTTTGGACCGTAACTTCCCCCTTTACCTTTATATGATTAATTATTCCATTTACACTTTGGATATTTAGATTTTGTTCAGTGGCTGCAATTGTTACCACAACTGTCAAAATTGCAAGCTTATCGTTAATGAACTATAGTTGTAATTACAACAAATTTGCCTATTTATTTCAGTAAGAGTCCAGTAACAGGTCCGGACTTCAACAAATTCAAGAAAATAGTAGTGTTTCTTTATTTTTTTGAGTTTCCAGCTAAAAATATTGAAAAATATTTGAAGCATGTGCAGAATGAATACTTAAATTTGAATTTTCCGAATTTTTTGTAGATAGGACTTGATACTGTGGACTATTGATAAGCAAATGCCGAATACCCTGTTTAAAAAAAAACTATACACTACTAGATTTGGCGTCAAAGCCAAAAATGTCTTTGAAAATATACCCAACATTATGTTGTTCCAAATATCGATGTAGTTCCCCCATATCCATATGGTTGAACTTTATACCGCTGTTTTGAAAAACCACCTCTTCGAAGATTTTAAATTTCAAAAAATTACCCTCTTCTTCTTCTTTGTCATCTTCGACCAGTTTGCAAAAAATCTTTTTCCAAGTCATGGATTTTATGGTTTGCCACCATTCCGATACGTCAGAGTAACAGCCTTCTACACAAATTATACCAGGCTTACCTAAAACAAAATAATTTTTCGTAAAAAAGGAGATTTTTAATTGTCAAAGAAATAAAGCTTCAGAAGGGTCAATATTTGCGAAATGTAAAATCATGTCTCATCAAATCATACATCATTATTTTATTCCGCGTTCAACTTCCTTTGAAGCAGTTTGCAATGAAAACTAAATCAGTAATGTACTCTCTAAGTTTATTGGCATCCTTGATTGACAAACTTTACTGTAAACTTGTAAGAAGCTGTAAACCTTATCTAGAAGCCGCCCGTGTTTCCTCATAATATCTGCATTTGGTCGATGGAGTGTCATGTTACTTGGCATTTACTCCGTTTAGTATCAAAGTATTATAAACGGATTTTCGGTGTATTCAGTTGCAAATTACCGAAGTTTCGTTACATAGCTTCTCTTTAAACCTAGTTATTTATTCCTTACTGTATATGAAACAATTTAATTTGGGTTCAGACACGGAAGATGAACTATTTCATGAGCTTTATATACAAAAATCGTCGGAAAGTTCCGTTAAGCACTTCTGTTGCCAAAGCTTATGCGCAGTTCGCATGGAAAGGGTAGGTGGCTGTGGCGTGGTAATGGCGAGGTGCAGCTGTGGAGTGGATGCGGCGTACTCAATACACACAAACGGGATTCAGACATATGACAGTGGGAAATAAAAATACTCTTGAACAGTTCAAAAAGGACGTACAGTATTATCAAGATAAGTTGAGCCTTGTGAATTCAGCGAAGCTTAGGCGCAGTTCACATGGAAAGGGCTCGTGGCTGTGGCGTGGGAATGGCGTGGTACAGCCGTAGAGAGGATGTGGCGAGGTCAATACACGCAAACGGGAATCAGACATACAACAGTAGGAAATAAAAATGCTCGAACAGTTCAAAACGGACGTCCAGTATTATCAAGATATGTTGAGCCTTGTGAATTTAGCAAAGCTTAGGAGTCATCCATAAATTATGTCACACGTTAAAGGGGGGGAGGGTATCACCAGAATGTGACATAGTGTGACAAGTGGCAGGGGGGGTTAAAAGATTTGTGACGTTACATGTTAAAATTTAAAGTACTCTAACGCAAAATTTATATGTGAATTAAAAAATATTGAAATTTTCGAATTTTCGCCTATAAAAAATGAAAAAAAAATAAAATTAACTGTTTTCTTTTGATTATTTTTAAATACATGCATAAATTTGGAAAATGTGTGACGTCACATCAGGGAGGACGGGTTCTACAAATGTGACAACTTGTGACTGGGACGGGGGAGGGGTTGAAAAGTGTGACGTAATTTATGGACGACCCCTTAGGCGCAGTTTACATGAAAAAGGCACGTGGCAGTGGCGTGGGAATGGCGTGGTGCAGCCGTAGAGAGGAGGTGGCGAGCTCAATACACACAAACGGGAATCAGACATATAACAGTGAGAAATAAAATTGCTTTTGAACAGTTCAAAAAGGACGTCCAGTATTATCAAGATATGTTGAGCCTTGTTAACTTAGCAAAGCTTAGGCGCAGTGTACATGGAAACGGATACGTGGCTGTGGCGTGGGAATGACGTGGTGTAGCCGTGGCGCGCTCATTACACACAAACGGGATTTAGACATATAACAGTGCTCTTGAGCAGTTCAAAAAGGACGTCCAGTATTATCAAGATATGTTGAGCCTTGTGAATATGGCTAAGGTCTATTTAATAATTTAATACTTAATATGGGTCTATAAGGCCTTCCACTTAATCGATAGGGCAATTTGCAGTCCACAGGTTAGCAAAACTTCAAGACGTTGTTAGATCACCTCCGATTCAGGCGTTACGAGGCACAGGTCATTGAAAAGAAGACTTCCAGATTGACATTTCTAGTTTTCTTAAAGTAAAGTATGCATAGTAGAATCAGCAATGTTTTCATATCGACTGGAATATCCCATTTCCCACACTCTCTATCATCAGATGTAGTAACAAATCTTCTGTTTCCATTCACAATGTATTGGACCACTACATATCGTCAGTACAGACACTTTGAGCTTTTTATCTCAAGAAATTAAGAAACGATCAAACTCTTACCTGGCATACAAAAACCAGTGACTTTCAACTGATGTCCAAGATCCAATATCTCTCTCCTTTTGGTCTTACTATAAATGTGGTGTGAATAAATCCAATATCTAACAAATTTTTCGTTTCTTTCGATTTTCTGCAAAGGCTGTTCTTCTTCTACTTTCAAATAATCTTGAGCGTAGTCTTTCAGCCAACAAGTAGCTGAAAATATACAAGGTTCACCTTTTTCTTGACTTGCTACGAAATCATTTAAATCTTTGTTTATTTTAACGTGTTGTTGTCTGTTAAGTTTGTGATTTCGGACGAAAATTTCCGGTTCCGTGTGGGGGTATTCGTGAGGTAGAGTTACGCACAGTTCAAATTTAACGTTGTCTACAACGATATTGATAGTTAGATCTAGATAAGGTGGCGGGATGGTGGTTTTATCGTTCACGAAATCTTTTACGTCGGCCAAAGTGCAGATATCTTCGATTTTTAATTCTCCGGGATTGTAAAAGACTGATTCTAGGCTTTCTAATTCCGATAGGTGGACTTCCAGGTTTTCTTTCAGTTGTTCGGGGGGTAATTTTGTCATATCTGGAAAGAGAAAATACTGAGTAAATACCCAAGTAGCAATATAAATTCTATAAGCTTTGTATAAACAGCTACAAGATATATCTTATAGGATACTAAAATTCTTATAACGGTCTACAAAGCAACTAAACAATCCTTATATAGATAAAAAGGGCCCATTTTTATACAACTGTTTGGTTGTATAACAGTTTTATTAAAAGTTTATACAACTCTTATAAGACTGTTTAATACACATTTATACAACTCTTAATCGACTGTTTAATAATCATTTATACAGCTACTATAAAATGATTTAATAGTGTGTCATGTAGTCACATCTATAAAATGGGATTAAAGCAGCACTATGAAGGTCTCACAAAATGGTTGTATAATGGAATATATTTTTTTATAATGCTGTCATTTCGAGCACAATGGAAACATTTTGTCATCTAGCAGCTTATAGAAGCATTTCATTTTTTAGTGAAGAATATCAGAACCAAATTATATTTCAATTTGAACGTGCATCCTACATTTCATTTGTAGAAATGGAAACTTATCAAAACGACTTGGGCCGCTTGGGCGGACATCGATAGTAAAAATTATAATTTCATTTGTATGGTTTAATAGCACAAATTTTGATGAGCCGCAAATTTTACTGATAGATTATAGCTATATATTAGGCAAGAAAATGGAGCACTTCAATTCTGATGTAGTTTCAAGTAGATACCTATTTAAAAAATAATAATAAAAATACTTTTTTTATGATTTCAACAGTTTATCACTTCATATAGATATTCTTTCACAATATAATTCTCTAAATAATGATAAAGTCACATTTTTCAATACAGTTACATGTTTCCAACTCAATTGCTCATAATGGCGGAGATAGCGGTATATACAAGAGTTGCTTATTTGAACATGGCGATTTATAATACAATGCCCTAAACAATATATTATTGTGAAATGGAACGGTCTCGGGAACGGTACACGATAATTGTTTTATAACGAAAAAAAATTTAGGCACTATACAACTAAGAAGTGTTTTATAATGCAACGCAATTGAATGCTATACAATATCTATTAAACAACATTATACAGCTTCAATAGGAAAAGCTTAAGTAACTATTTTATAATGTTGTAGCTGTTAGTTATATAGTATATTATAGAACTCTTATACAATAGGTATAAAAGTCTTATAAAATGATATTTTTGATATTGTATAAACTTGCTCATAAGGTATCATATCATTTTAAAAGGAATGATCGTATGATGCGTTATAGCATATATTGTAAAAGTCACTATAGAATCATTTAATACAAACATTTTCTTTAAAAAACAAAATTATCGCAACAAAAGGCTCAATAAAAACAAATAGTCCTTAAGACAACGCTATTGGACTTTTATTCAACAATTCATTCCTCTTAGAATTCCATTTTGCTAGTTGGGTAGTCTTGATCTTTACTTTCTTTGAAAAATTAGAAATGTTCACATATTTATTTAAAAGTCACACCTCTATAATTGATATAACCTGTATTATGACCTATATTAATGGAACCATCTGTAAATGAGATATATATTTCTTTATACCTAGATATGTGAGACACTGGCCAAGTGGAATACCTCTATAATTAATACGAATTAGCTGGTCCCTTGATGTCTCACTTAACCAGGTTTCACATAGGACTTGTAACCCCTTTTCCTACTCCTTCTTGTGTTTTCGACCTATCAGTATGATAAGTGAGAGTCTCTCTTGTCCCCAGCTTGAAGCACCTTGTTAAACCAATGTTTATTTTCAGATATTGCACCCTACAATATATCGCTGGTTACGCCATCGAATGATATTAGCATTTTCCAACAAAATTCATCTATGTATGTGGTTATTTTGAAAAATACAGTTCCTGAAAATGGTTCTAATTTGATGATAATTATGAAAAAACAGGTATGTGACTTTTCATCGGAAGATTCCGTAGGGTAACGCCCTTTGAGAATGTTATGTGACAGTGGCCGATACCAACTTTCTTATTATAAATGCAGCCCCCTGAATATTATATATGGAATTATTAGGTTAGCATCTACACTGTGGGCCAAAATAAAGGAGCAGGTACATTTTTCAACTGAAAATATTTTTTTTTGTTTTTTGGGCGATTTATTTTCTTTTTGCAGGGCTAATAACCTAACATGTTCTCAACATGACTGTACATTTGGAAGCAAAAATAATGTATTGGGTCGAACTTAAAAATTATATAACAGTGCATTTGAGCTCGTTGCCAATGAAAACTGTCTTAGCTAAAATTGTACTAATTTGCATTTTCAGTAGATAAACTATCCAGAACACTTCAGTAAAATTTGAATTTTCCGAAATTACCGGATTCGCGAAAAAACATTTTTTTTATTAAACAACATTTATGAAAACAGTTTAGTAACTAAAACTTTGAGTAAAATATTTTGAATGTGGCTACCATCATTGTTTACCACTTCTTGAAGTCGTCTGCGCCATAAATTGATAGCCTCATTTATTGCACCCTGTTCAAAATTGTTCCAAACAAACTGCATTATTTCTTTAAGCTGCTTGATTGTATCAAATTGTTGTCAGTCACACAAATTTTGTTCGAAAATTCCCCAAATTGAATAATCAACCGGATTTAATTCTGAGCTGTTAAGTGGCCACATTTATACTATTTTTCTCTAAGTTTTAAAGTTACTAAACTGTTTTCATAAATGTTATTTGTTAAAAGGTTATTTAAGGAGCATCTACCAAATTCGACCTTGCACAATTATGCTTTGTATATTTTTTTGTTTCCCTACGTCCTCACGTTAAAGTTCACATAACGAAAATTTTATTAGAAATATGAAAGCTCCGCAACATGTAGGTAGCCAAGCGGTCCAAGCGGATTTTGGTTCACGTACTACTCTATAAGCTTCGTCAGTACTGAACTGGGAGACCGCCGAGACCGGCGAGCGTTGTATCAACAATGGAACGGCACGCGACTACCGAAGCAGAGAGACAATGTCAGTCATAGAAGGATGGAAAAGCGAGAGATGGATTTTTATCCGATATTTTAGTGGAAGCAACCAAATTTCAATAAGGAATTGTACGGTCATAAGTAATTTGAGGTTTCTGAGATTTTTATATAGTATTCATAAAGCTTCAAATTAGACTTCTTATCAATTAGTTTTTCCATTTAATCCATATTTAATTCTTTACAAGGGCTCAAACTTTGCTTAATATGTGTAATTACCTCATGATTCGTATTTTTTTCAACAAAATTTGGTTAGCATTTTTTTATTCGATGAGAACTCTAAGTTCAACATTAATCTACATGATATATTTTTTTCTTAATTTTCAATACATCCATTACCTCAAAATTCTTTGCCAAAAATACTTCAATATTTTGTCAAATCGCTGCCGATAGATTCCCCTTAATAAAAAAATGGTATTTCGCGAATCCGGTAATTTAGGAAAATTTCCTTTTTACTGAAGTGTTCTAGATAGTTTATCTACCGAAAATGCATATTAGTACAATTTTAGCTAAGACAGTTTTCAATTGCAACGAGCTCAAATGCACTGTTATATAATATTTTTTATAAGTCCGACCCTGTACATTATTTTTGCTTCCAAATGAACAGTAATGTTGGGGACATGTTAGGTTATTGGCCCTGCAAAAAGAAAATAAATCGCCCGAAAAACAAAAAAAATATTTCCAATTAAAAAGTGTACTCCTTTATTTCGGCCCACAGTGTATACTTTGCGTATGGAAGTTTCTGGGCACTCTGTACACTTCTAAACACGTATAAAGGAATTAAATGCATGGTTAGATATGAAAAGTTATCTAGCTTAAAGTACAAAAATTACACGCAAACTAACTGATTAAATACAACTATTTATTTACATTTTAATTTGAAATAAAACGAAAATGCATCAACGCTTGCAAATTGGTCAATTTGCCGCATAGTTACAAATGACAACATCCAAAGAGATGTTGTCATTCTATTGATGTGGTTTGTTAACTGGATTTCGGATAATTGAACGCGAAATTGGTAAGTACAATCAACAATTTTGTTATGCTAAATGAAATTCCATTAGTGAAATAAAAGGAGCTACGTTTAATAATCCAAATAGCTATTTGTGTATCAAGAGCAGAAAGTAGTACTTAAGCAATCTGTCGAGACTAACAAAGGACTTTCTGCTCGAAATACACACAAGATTTTTTCTACGATCACACCAAAATAAAATTAATTGCCATTGTTTGCACTTATAGCAGTTTCCAGATTGCAGTTTCGTGTACCTATGTACGTAGGCAACATTTATTACATTAATGTCAAATATAAATTTTCACGGAAACTACTGTTGGATGCTTTAACATATTAGAAAATCAACATGAAATATTTTATTCTACAGTTTATATTAAAATAACTACCTACTAGCTCTCTTTTATCTATAAATAAAATTAGGCGTGCGCCAAAGTTACTTTCTGCTTAAGAGCGCCAATGACGTCAAATTATGACAGCTCGCGGAAAACATCAACTTTGCAGTTGCTTTTCAAGGCACAAAAGACGACTTTCGATAGTGGTCGTAGAAAAAATGTATTTTTTACAGTAGTCGAAGTAATTTTAGAACAATCTGTTCTATGAATATGTTCTGCTATTACCCAATTAATATTTGATAGATATGTTTATCAACGATGATATAAAAGTAATAGTAAGCACAACTTTCCATTTCTTTTCACCAATCAGTTGATATTAAAATAAATAGTTGAAATTTTCTATGTAAATTATCATGAAATTCACCCATATCGTGAACGTATTTCACAATCAACGCGAAAATACTGAGAATTAGGACATGCAGCAAAGCAAAGTAGACCGAAAATTAATGAAAATATTCAACAAGATACAATTTTGTTGGCAGTAGAGAATCCACACTGCAGTGCGAGGATTATCTAGAGATTTTGGTATTGGGGAGTCTGCATTAGCAAACATTTGTAAAAAGTGAAATGCCATCCTTATAAAGAACGTCTTATCTATGAATAGGCTTGACACTAGTATAAGTAATACTATTATGAAATATTATTACAGTTTCCTGTGATATTGTCGAATATACTTTTACACTTCCGTTACTGGTGTCTTCTTAAGTACGGGATTAACCTCTTAGACCTCTTGGACGGACAACATATACCTTGTACTGATGAGGCGCAAATACCGCGAAACCGGTCTACAAGTTATGTTGTCTCTTCTAGTTGCCAACTATAATGGTTGGTTTTAAATATCTTGTAGATATACCAACCCCGTTTCACTTTGAAGTGTAATTCAATAGTCGTTGGGGTCTATAGCCCGGGAAGTAGTTGTTGCTTTACGTTCTTAAAACTTGTGTTCTGCCGCTATTAGTTCTTTCTTTGTGACATCCTGTATAGGTATAGTTATTTTCAATATATTTCAATTATTTATAGCATTTTTTTTCAAATTAAAATTTAAGTCAAGTTCCATATTATCGCCCACTACAATATTTGCATATTACCTTAGGAAGAACCCTTTATACTTAATAAGCAATTTCGTAGGGTGATGCTTTCAAAACTGTAATTGAAACGAAAATTCAAAATGGTCTTCGAGTGTCCGCATTTTCTCTAGAAAATTCCACACTGATCGCCGTAACTCAACCTAATAATATTACCAAGATTTTTGAATTAAATCGTCATGAAAATTTGGAAGTTATAGAAACAATCCAAAAGGATGGTTGTGAAGATGTTATAATATGGTGAGTATAAAAATTTATTTCGCTATTAAGGTAATTTTTAATTATTTACAACTTGACGGTTTCGTCTTTAGTAGTTTTTAAAAAAAATATATCACTAAATTTGTAGTAATACAACATGAAACAAAAAGAAGCGAACTGAATGAATTTTAAACATAGTTACATTGGTCGGAAATATCCATCCAGTTCCTCCCTGAAATATTATAAGGCTGCTGCTACAGGATTCACTTCCAGACATTCGAGCTACAAAGCACGTGCAGCTCGTAAAGACTGATTTCTTGAGGGAGTAGAGTGACTAGAAGATGGAATAGAACGCAGAAGGGCAAGGGAAATTTTAAGCTGAGTTGAACCGGTCTTAAATACGCATTATATTCATCTTGTATGATAGATAAGAGTGGATTTTGACAACAATTTTAAAGAATCTCTCAACTTATATACTAGTTATTGTCACCTTTTGAGGGGAACTAAAAACTTGCCAAAAACGAAAAATACATTATTGGTAGTAAATTGAGAAACTGTCAAATTTACCAATGTAAAGTAAACTTTTCGTTCTTCAATGACTTCACTATATCTTGCTAAATAATGGGATACAAACATTTTTCTTTTAAGTAGGTTTCTTGATAGACCGCACTTGAAAAATTAACAAAAAAATTATTGTTCAGGTGTTGAATTGTCTTTATTGTGTCACCATTTATGTAATTAAAAAAAAGGAAGTGTGAACAATAACCGCACGTTACCAACCTGTTCCATTACCACTCTATAACTACTTTCAGCTATAACACATAAACAACAATTCACCAGGTTCCGAAACATGAGCGATGACCCTATTTCGAGTCTGTTTTTCTATCTCTCGTCTTTTCTTCTTCAAACACATGAAACATACACTGTTAAAATAATAACGTTAACAAAAACATCAACAGAAGGTTAACCGGTTAGCTTTAGAATGTTAGTTCACTGATACCTAAAAGATCTATTCTGCCCCCTTGCGGAGCATCTGCAGGCTTTAACTCAGATTACAGTCCTAATTTCTCCCTGTCAGATTCCTGCCATTTTTGCTTTGTATATAATCTCCTGTTAATGTTTGTTCCCCAGGAGTTTACTGTCTAGAGTCAAACCTAGATACTTGGTTTCTTGTCTTCATTCAACCTCGCTTCCATCAAGTTTAATGGTTTTGAGGTTGAGTTTGATTTTTTTAGTGAAAGTGGTGAGATTGCTGCTGAGTCCCATTTGCCTAGACCAGCTGTTTGTATAGTTCAGATCCTTTAGAGAGTTTTCACCTAGCTGTTAACGACAATATTATCGGTATATATTTGGTTTGATAAATTTGTTGCAATATCCGTATTAGAATCGTCAGTGTTGATCATTATTTTATTTCATGAATGTATGGAGCGGAATCTGTAGTGAGAATTTGTTGGAACCTTCAAGCGGATTACCCTCCTACTTGTGCTACTGCAGGAATATGGGCCTCTAGTATTAGTCTCACTATTTTCTCCTTATTTCTGGTGACGGTATTTTCCTCTCAAAGCCATGCCGCAGTGGATGTAGTGCTGATAGATATGAAGCTATTGTTCGCCACCTCAGTTTTTTTTCTCTCATGTTCCCGTGTTGAGTTTTGCTATATCAAAGAGGTCCCGGATTCCAGTAGTTTATTTATAACGGACTATTTTCTGCAGTATGTTTTAAGAATTTACCGACTCATGAATGTACTCAGCATTTCGTTTACAGTTAAATGAACAAATGCAATCTTTTATATTGGAAAAAAACATTTTGGTTTATTCCATTTCAAACTTAATTTTCTTGTTTCTTTATCGTCGGAACTTAGACAACTTAATAAAAATAAGGATCGAGTAGGACTTTTAATACGTCGGAAAATATCTCGGCAAATTTGCCCACAGAGATTTACAAGCACCACTTGCACCGAGCAATCCTATTAAAGCATCCATTTCATTTATATCAGTATGTTAAATAAATGAAGCATGAAATTGTAAACGAATTTTTTTATATCGTTAAAATGCACCAGGATTCGAACACCATTTTTCTATTTTCAATTTTTTTTATATGGTCCAAGAAAAAATTATGTTGGGAACAATATATTTCGCTTTAGTCTTTTGTTATTAAGTCACTTTTTTATTATTTTGAATCTGCTATACGAGTTTTATCTAATTCTCCACCAAGATACGCTACAAATTTTTTCACACCATATAAATTATTTACATCATAGTATGGTAAATATTGTTTTCTGTTCTACAGTCAATAGATGCGGTATCCAGCGAAAAACTTATTTCTTCACAGATATAACTGCGCGGAAATTTTGATCTAATCCAATATTCGTCAGAACTGGCAAAGTTGAGACCCGGTAACAGCTGTTGTCACCCACCTCTTTGAGCAATTGCTAATTGATGGACAATATCAGTATGTTGAATAAATGAAGCATGAAATTGTGAACAAATTTTTTTTTATCGTTAAATTGCACAAGGATTTGAACACCATTTTTCTATTTTTAATTTTTTGCATGATATCATGGTCCAGGCAAAATTTATTTTGCGAATAATATTTTTTACTTCAATCTTTTGTTATCAAGTCACTTTTTATAATTTTGAATCTGCTATACGAGTTTTATCAAATTCTCCACCATGCTATGCTACAATTTTTTTCACACCATATAAATTATTTACATCAAAGTATAAAAAAATTGCTTTCTGTTTTACCGTCAATAGATGCGGTATCCAGCGAAAAGCTAATTTCTTCACAGATAATTATTGCGCGGAAATTTTGATCTAATCCAACATTCGTCAGAACTGATATGGTCCCGAAAAGAATTTATTTTGAAAACAATTGGCTGGAAACACTATTTTTTGCTTCAATTGTAATGTTATCAAGTCACTTTTTCATAATTTCGAATCTGTTATACCAGTTTTATCAAATTCTTCACCATGATATGCCACAAATTTTTTCACACCATATAAATTATTTACATCATCGGATGAAAAAATTGCTTTCTGTTCTACCGTCCATAGATGCGATACCCAGCGAAGAACTATTTTTTTACAGATAATTATTGCGCTAGAATTTTGATCTAATCCAACTTGCATATTTAAGACCCGGTAACAACTGTTTTCACCGACCTCTCTAAGCAATTGCTAATTGATGGACAATAACCTCCAGCTAGTTAAACCCATGATTTGACCGACAATCTTATACGGCTTCCCACTATTCTCTCGAGAAGACAATATACCTATCCAAATATCCAAGTTAAACAGACCAAATGTCTTAGAATAGCTCTCTCTCAAAGGGTCATGGTAATTTCTTGATTTGCTTGAAGCAAATACTTCCATTTACACAAAACCCAACAAATTTATTATATCGATTCATTCGATGCGTTGATGTCGGCCAGAATAAATATAATTTTTAAAGTGTATTCGCAGAGCACCATCTGGAGAGTGTAAGCTTCCACAACTCTCCATTTTCACGTCTCTCCATTATTAGAACTAATTGAATTTATCCGTAGGGAGGACAAAGGGAACGTATTTATGTCGCTAGTAGGATTTATGGGAAATTCACCAGTTTCTAGTTCTTATTTTCCACGACTGTATAAATGGCGTGGAAGGCATTTTGATGGCCTGCAGGACATCCGTTCGGGGGCCACCAGGATATCGCCTTTTATGATTGGGGATTCAGGATTTGTTGCTGTCGCCTATAATGTATCTGATGATGGTAAGTATTTAGTTTCAAGTTTGGAATGTCTGAATAAATCAGTAATCTTGGTCTGTGGAATCTATCCTCAGTAACTCGAGCAGCTTCTTTGAAACCCAGCGATCTAGCATGTTACCAATAGATAACGAAGAATAAATATATTTTTCCAACGATTTTCCAAAATTTTGAAAATATTTCTCCAAAACAGTGACCGTTGAATGTCTGTCGGGGTCTATAGCACCGGAAGTATACTTTGGCAAGTTTATCTGAAGCTGTGAAAGGACTGCAGTCAGGAACATTCGATATTGCCACGTTTAACTATGAAAAAGCTGAAGTGCTAAGTATGTAGTGATAATAATTAGAAAAGGGACTTTGTATCATTAACAGTATTAACAATATGATTAAACGTTAATTCTTCAATGTGCTTGTTTCCTTTGATTTTGTCTATTAACATTATTTTTTCAATTTATGAATATTAAAAGATGAGCACTCTTCCAAATTTGTTATGGGCTTCTTCAAGCTCTGGCAGCGTTGTACGAAAACCATAATTACCACACCCTCCGAATTACATAATTGGTGATTTTTATCGAAAGCTGACTTCTTATTGGCAAGCGCGTGCGTGTGTTATTCCCTCTCACTTCGTCAATTGACTGATATTGATTTATCCAGTGGCGTTGGTATTGTCAGTGACCTTTGTATTTTCAATTTTACTTGGTAAAATAGGTATCGTACGCGATTTGTACGTTTATGACATATATATATATGCCATGTTTCCTCGCCTCTTACCGATGCCCCGTAATTCAGATAAACTTGCCAAACTATAGTTGTATCTACTTAGTTGAACTGTAACTATTTTTCAAAACTTTGTAAAATGTCTACCAACTAACTTTGCGTGCTTTTCGTATCATTTTTCATAAAAAATAATATATATTGTTGAATAGCCTTGTAGTTCGATTTCAGTCTTTAATAAAATATAACCCTTGGTTTCTCCTTTCAGGTGAGGAAAATGAGAACGTCTACTCGGAGATATTGAAATACAACGTGAACACTGAGAAGTACGAGCTCTTCCAGAAGATATTGACATACGCCTGTGACGATATCAAATACTTGGAGATTGAAACCGTAGGGGAAAAAGGGGAAAGCGAGAAAGAAAAATTTCTCGTTGTTGCAAATTCTTATAAAAAAGGTAAGTAAATGTATAGGTAGTGATTTCTAGATGAAATATACGTTGAATATGTGCAATTTAATTAAAATGAAAAATTTGTACCGGTTTTAAAATAAAAATGCATAATTCTGCATCTCGGACACTATTTGTCGTAAAGATAGGAATTATTATGGACAAAAGAAAGTCCTGGAAACTATTTTCAAGCTCCCAATTTGGTCACGCGACTCAGCAGCCTTCTGAAGCTTTGATGGTTTTCCAAAGATTTAGATATTGATCGCCTTTTAACATACACTTACCGACTTAAAATTCGATCCATTCAAAACAATGATTTATTTAAAAATGCTATAACTTTCAAATGGGGAGGCTGATTTATTTGAATTTTTTAGCAACTTTTAGATGAAATACTGTAGTTTTGAGGTTATTATTTGGAAATCTAAAAGTAATCCAGTACTCGCCGCATATACAGGGGATAAGAGAAAACAATATATTCCTCTAATTTTGACACACCCTGTAGGTTAATTCTACTGGTAGATTTGCACACAATTAACTTTATCAAGAAGACTGATTTGTTTCCAACATTTTGTTTTTTTATTCACCCCAATATCTCAATTTGTTTGTGAAATGTGACGGTTTAAAGAAAATGCAACATTCTAAATTTTTTTATTCAGTTTTAGCAGAGTATTACATAATTTTATAAACAAATCAAACAACAAATAAACTAATAATTATTACAAATTAATAACGGGTATTTCCCCCATGAGCGCGAATAACTGCCTCAATGCGTCGTGGCATACGCTCTATTAGATGTCGAATCTCCATCTGGTCAATCTGATCCCATTCTTGGACCAAAGCATCTCTCAAAAAATTTGAATATTTGGAGAAGGAACTCGGTTACGAACTCGTCTGCCCATCATGTGCCAGACGTGCTCAATTGGATTGAGGTCTGGCCTACGTGATGGCCAGCTCATCCTTTGAATTTCTGTTTCGTCCAAATATTAAGATACAATATATACATAAAGATGAATTTGTTTCTATATAAACGGTGCAAATGAAATTACATGTGGATCTAGCACATCACGAATATAACGGTTAGCTGTCATTGCTCCGCCGCCAACAATGACTAAATCAGTACGAGCTTACCGATCCTCCTCCATAACTGAGTCTTGTGGAAAAATTTGCTTGGTCAAACCTTTCGCCTTTTCTTCGGTATATCCTTTCACGGCCATCTGGAGAACGTAAACAAAACCTTGACTAGTCAGAAAATAAAATCTTACTTCAGTCGACATTCCAATGTTGATGCTCCCTGGCAAATCGAAGTAACTCCGGACTAGTTGCAGGTCTTCTGAAGCGTAATCCATGTTCTCGTAATCGCCTTCGAATCGTTATTTCGTTAACAGCTACTCGGCGTACTTCTTCCAAACGACTTCGATCCATTACAGCAGTAGTATTTCTTTATCACAAAACGTTTAATGTTACAAATACAAAACGATCATCTCGAACATTTGTAGAACGTCGTCTGCCAGATGCTCTTCGTCTCGAAAAATTACCAGTTTCATTGAAACGTTGTGCAGCTCTCTGGACGCTACACCTTGTAACACCCAATATTCTAGAAGCATAATACTGAGACCTACCGTCTTGTACCAGAGCAGCTGCTCGTGCTGCATCAGTAGGTGTTAAAACCATGCTGTTAAATTAAATACTGATAATTAAACTGCAATTGCCAAGTAACGAATATTTGACAGTTGTCATATTGTGAGTTGGCCACAGCACTCTACTTATTTTGTAGTTTAATCTCTACAGTAGTACTGTAAAATGTTGCATTTTCTTTAAGCCGTCACATTTCACAAACAAATTGAGATATTGGGGTAAATAAAAAAACAAAATGTTGGAAACAAATCAGTTTTCTTGATAAAGTTAATTGTGAGCAGATCTACTAGCAGAAGTAACCTACAGGGTGTGTCAAAAGTAGAGGAATAAATTGTTTTCTCTTCTCCCCTGTATATGCGGCGAGTACTAAATTACTTTCAGATGTCCGAATAATAACCTCAAAACTACAGTATTTTATCTAAAGGTTGCTAAAAAATTCAAATAAATCAGCCTCTCCATTTGAAAGTTATAGCATTTTTAAATAAATCATTGTTTTGAATGGATCGAATTTTAAGTCGGTTAGTGTAGTTGGCACCTGTAAACAAATTTTAGAGGGAAACTCAACTGTTATGCTTAGTTTACTTGAAGTCAAAGTTTCGGCCCCCTTCGTTTAAAGATGTATACCTAAACTGGATTTGCTAAGTTGATGAGGAAGTCGAACCATGCAAATTTAGTAGTAGAACTCAGTGATTCAAAAGCCGGTCCTGTTGTGAACTATAAATTTTGGCGAATGCGACCTCTCTAGAAATTTCGCATACGTAGAAGGTGCTATATCCAAGAAGGTTCTAGAGTTGCGGAGGGCTACATATACGCGGGTTTTTGAGTGAGTCGAACAGTTTTTCTAGTATACAGTGAATCGGTGAACAATTTCAGTATACAGTGAGTGGACAGATCGTGAATTAGTGAATAAATAGTGCAATATTCAAGTGTTGAAGATAAACTAGGACAATTATTATACCGAGTGTGGATAAATTAGTAGATATTAAGTAGTGTGTATATTATAGTATATTATACACCAAGGTGGCGAAGACTATTATTATTGACCGAGAACCCAGATTATTTCGCGAGGGGCTTTGTCCCGAGCGGAATAAGGTGCGAGGTTTATGAATGTCTTCAACACCATGGTGTATATACAAATTTTTCCACTACTAGCTAAATGTAAGACAAAAATTGAAAATAATTCACAAACGCACCACGAGAAGCGTTTACTCCGTCGTCTGACTGACAAGTACACTGTCAGTTTTCGATATATTTTGAACGTACTCGTTATGTCATCAGTCATTTTTGGTTGAGCGCGAATTGAAAGCTAATGGCATTCTTATTCAAATCATTTCATCTTGATGGGTAATTTCAAGCAGCAAATATGTTAAAGGCAATCTCCTGGGTATACAAAATCATGTTGTAAAAGTTTTTGTTGAACTTCTATCCCTGAATTCTCAAAATATTTGAATTTGTACATTATTGGCCTAGGTTAATAATAGAAAAAAACTATCAACCACTGATAGAGAAATTCAACTTCTCAGTTGGCTAGAAGCAATTATTGTCAACTTCACAACTAGTAGTGGAAATAGTATATTGTGCAACAAGTGGGGAGAGTTCAACTTTTCTCACGAGTGTGGAAGTTTGTGGCACGAGCCCGAAGGGTGAGGGACGCAAACACAAGAGTGAGGAAAGTACTTTCCCCACTTGTTGCACAATATACTATTCCCACTACTAGCTGTGAAGCTTTTCATTAAATTATTTGTTATTTGACACTACCTTTTCGAATTTAAGAACTTCCAATATAATCTGACAGTTTTGTGACAACTAAGTAATTATTTAAAGATTTAGAGATAGTAGCATACTAAGTTTTTTTCGATTTTATTTGATTCTCCATATAAATATAATATGTGTGACACTTTGTAGTTTCGTAAATTGTGGGAAAAGAACTATTTTCCATAGCAATCGTAGAAAAAATTAAGTTTATTATAGTGTGTAAGTGTTTCTTCAATAAACCAATAGTAATTAGCCATAGTGAGCGTATAATTTTATCCCACGGTAAAAACCGTTTAGATAAATAAGAAAAACATTAGATTATGTCTCTTTTCACAGTTTGTGGTATTTAATTTGAAAATTTATAGTATTTTTATAAAGGAATTACATTATTGTGAAGTCTGAAAGGTTAATACTCTACAGGGTGTTTAAAATAACAAATTTCCGCTAGAACAGGAGCATCTGAGACTCAAACTAACAACAGGAAAAAGTTCATTCCAAATTTGAATATTTAAACAATATTAATGATGCGATCACGTGAATATAATTACAAAAACATCAGTATTTCGTACTGAAACAACGTTGAAGATGAAAATTGAAACTGAAAATACACGGTTAATTTGGTTGTTTTCACAATGTTTTGTATTTACTTTAATTTGAAAACTGATTAAAAATCAATATCTAGTTCTAATTACACCAGTTTATATACATATTAATGAGTCTTTTTTAAACGGCCAATTAACAGAGTGGAGTTAAAACTAGGGGTTAATACATTTTGATCGGGGTTATGAACTGGCAGGCTTTAAAAAAAAAGATTATATTTTTCAAGTAAATCTCATTATAAAGACCGACCCACGTGACGAAAGTGCCGAAAAAGAGACATTTGCTTGTATTATGTCATTCTTTTGCTGAGTATAAGTATGTTTTGTCACCTAATATAATTATTAATACTAAATACAGCATGTAGTATGAGCTACACTACAGTACACATTCCTGAATGACAGATGACATGAAGGATGACATTTGACAAAGGAATGGTGAGCGATCACAAAATAATACCATGTCATGAAAATGTGCTTGTGATGTAAATCAACAGACATCAGCAA
>CAJUYG010001105.1:0-35070 GCA_910591675.1 Galerucella calmariensis
TCCAATTCCTGAACGGTGTCCAGCAATTGAATATTATTTCCGGAAACCGGGATACCTATTCACAAAATTAAACGGCAGAATGGCTCAAATATGAATTTTCAACTGAACGATAAAAATAATTTATTCAACGGACAAATACGAATTATAAAATAAGAAAACCACTGAGTATAGTATAAATGTCGGTAACAATTTTCTCCTGAATACGATAAATTCAACTTAAGTAAATTAATTAAATAAATTTTCATACGGAAATAATACGGAGTCAAATGAAATTTTACCTTTTTCAAACGATATCGGTTATAAACACAAAACATTCGTAAACGGTACGTAGGTACTTTCGGACTAAATCACCAAGTAGCAACGAGAGCCTCTTCAAAACTGTCGTCCTCCTATTTATACCGTATTTCACACTAATCGTTTCTAAAATAAATTTTTTTTGAAAAAAAACGGAACTAGATTTAATTATTTTATTCCAACACCTATGGATATACTGAACGGCCCGAAAGATTTAATCAAGTAAAATTAAAATACATGTATACCGGATGTCCGAAATATTTTAAATGAAGGTAAAATTTATATTTACTACCTTACAACATTAACAAAACTAAAGTAAATGAGTAAAGAGGGAGCAGTATTTTACATCTTAAAAAAAAATTAATCCCTTAATATTATACCGGAGCAAGAAAATAACAGAAATAATTCAAATCCCTATTTTACCTAAAAAAAAAAAAAAAAAAAATTAACTTCGTTACAGAATGTCCAAATCAGTAGAAATAAAGCCGCTGATATCAGTTTGCGATAATATATTTTCCGAAGAATTAGTTGCATAGTTATTAGCTTCCATAACTGGAAAGTCAGTTTTATTTGACTGATTGTCGTCTAATTCTAAAAACTCTTGCAAATCTTCTTCGCAATTTCCACTATCTAATGCTTTTTGTAATCTAATGTTTATGTGGCACTGCAAAGATATTCGAAATTGTTGGACACTTGGTTTTGCATTGTATCCACACCTATTCCTAATTACAGAAAATAGATTTTCTAATGGATCCTGATTCAGATGGCTAGTTATCATATAATTACAGTTGAAGGTATTTCTCAAATGTTCAAATAATCCAAGAACTGAATTAAGTGTCCAAATGAAACCGTTAATACAGTGGATATTATTTCTTTTGATATCATTTTCAAAAATCTCAATTGAATTAAAATAATCAAGTCCAAATTTTAAGTGATTCAATGAGGTGGGATTTTTAAGAGAAAGGGGTCGTCTATCAGGATTTGGATCAAATAGAGTTCTGCTGTTGAGGGAATCAAATAAAACATTTATTTTCTTTAGGAAGTCTGCAGTATTTTCGGCTGTTGCACTTTGAAAGGCATTAATTTGGGAACATGTCCTTATTGCAGCACTAAAAGAATTTGAGAAAATCTGAGCTGCAAATTTGACTCTCATTTTTTGCCATGTATTTGGATGTAAGTGGGTATCCGTAATTTTTGGCAATGCCCTAGTGGTTTTGCTTTCTTTATCTCGCGAATATGTTTTGACTAAATCTTGCCAAGATACGGGATTTCCATTAATTCGAAAATATAATTTCGGATTCATAAAGTTATTTCTTAGGCTTTTTAATAGGTGTGGAACGTCAAATATGGTAAATAATTTACAACTATTAATAGAAATTAATGGATACTTTTCTGTTGCACCTAAAATTTTGAAAGCACTTCTATTACAGGTGCCCTGATCACAAACTAGAGCTACTGGAATAAGTTGTATCTTATCCAAACCTTGAATAACGTATGTTATTATCTGTGCCAAGATATCTCCTTTTATGGACCCATTTGAGGTAAAATAGCATAAAGGCATTTTCCAGTTATCAAAAATGCCTCTAATATAAAATACTAGAGCTGAATTGGCGGCTTTGTTTTTTCGACCAAGAAATCCTAAATCCTCGTAACCTTCAATACAGTCATAAAACTGATTATACTGTAATTTGGATTCTAAATGAATTTCATCAAATAGAACCACACAAGCTCGTTCTCTTTCAGGCATAGTTTTGACTTTTAATTCAAGTTTTTTTGTTAAGTTGTTCTCCAAACCAGTTTTTAAATTGATTAATCGAAGCCAAGACTGGATAGTACGAACTGATGGCAAAGAAAATGACAAACATTGCCTTAAGAATTTATAACATCCAGGTGACTTATAATAAAGAGAAAGAGCCAAATGGCGTTCGTTTGTTTTCCATACTTTTTTTTTCATTGAAGATAACTGCATATTGACAGATGTTTTCACAGAAGGACTTTTGTCTTTTAACAAATTGGCCAGGAGATTTTCAGTCGTTACCTTTGATTTTCTTTTCAATCGAAAATTTTGCGTTCTTTCAGCTCTAAACTTTTTTCTCAATGAACATAACTTTACACTTAAAATACTAGACCTTTTTTTCACCTCAGATTTAGTTGAAGATGGAGTATCTGCAAATTCTATTGTATTTTTTGGCGCTGCTTCAGTACTTGGGCTCTTGCAACTTGGACTGTAATCAACAAATTCTACAAGCTGGTCAACCTCTATGTCATCTTCATGGGGCCTTTTTCTAGAATATGTTTTCAAGTGCCCTTCTGAAATATAAAATATAAAATTATTTCTGTTATGAATGGAACTGTTAATAATTAATTCCACTATATTGAAAAAATTGGGAAAATTTTACTTGATGAAGATCCATACTGAACGATGCAATAAAACAATTTAATTGGTTTCAATCTTCATCATATTATTATTTGAACTTATGTTCACTTTAAACTTGTGACGCGTTTCGCTAAAACAGTAGCTTCATGGAACGAGGGATAATGAAAAAAATTTAATTTATACAGTGAATAAATACATACGGAATTTTAGGAATTTAACAAGAGTATTAGAAAATTTTTACATGGAAATAAAGTGCAAAAAGTATAGTCCATCCGGAAATATAATATCCCAACTTTATAATCTCCAATTAAGATGTAACTTATTGTAAACAACCTATACAAGATTATTCATGATTCAGGTATAAAGCAGTACCGTTTCTATAAAAATCTATATATACCTATAATTATAACTAAGTATTAAATCTTCAAAAACAACTATAGTTATTGGTATATTGATTTTAACAGAAAGGGACCTGCTGAATTATGAGGTCATAAATAATCTTTAAAAATAAGTTTGGTTCTTATATTTCCGGACGGACTTTACCTAAACACGGAATTCTGCGAATATTAATGAAATTATTGAATAAGTTTACCTGGAAATTTACTCACAACAATAATTCCCTAACTATTTTCTAGATAAATAAGGTTAATAAGTGAGAGAGAGAGATATCTATTTGGTCGTTAAGAAGATTACTTGAATATTTATTTTTATTCATCTCAAGAGCTTCTAATAGATTGAATTCAAAAAATTCAGGTAATCTCCTTAACCACCAAATAAAATCAACCATTCTTTTTTCAATATTTTTGTAAATATCCTTGCAATATCCTTGAAATTTCGTATAAATAAATAAATCAAAAATTGAGAAAATGTTCACTACACCTTCACTTGTTTGATAAAGCTACTGTTTTAGCTAAACGTTTATTTTAGTTTATTTCATTGTAAAAATTTAGCAAATTTAGTGATTGGCAAAACTTTGAGTTGAAGAGAAATTTATCTGGATAAAAGAAAAGCTCGAGTGTTTTTTGGCAAGATAAATTAACGACAGAATATATCGATGAACAACAACAATAATTATCTCATTGTCATTGTGTAAAAGTGACGTCCGCATACTAGAAATTTAGGAAGAGAGGTTTTTATCGCGATAAAAAAGGATGCACCTTTTCTATCGATGTCAAAGTGACAATAACATTTCCAGGTATATGACATTTTAATATTGAAGTTAATTTATCAACAGTAAAAACACAAGAGCTTTTTTTTATCGGATAAATTTCTCTTTGCAACGAAACAGTTTTGCCAATCACTAATTTTACGAGAAAAACTGACATGATAAAATCGCGACACCGAAGGTGGAGCGATTTTATCTAATGTCAGTTTTTCGAGCAAATTTAGTGATTGGAAAAACTTTGAGTTAAAGAGAAATTTATCTGATAAAAGGAAAGATCGAGTGTTTTTTGGCAAGATAAATTAACGACAAAGTGACAATAACATTTCCAGGTATATGACATTTTAACATTGGAGTTAATTTATCGCTGAAAAAGTTCAAGCTAACTTTTGCCGCTGTCAAAGTGAGTTGAATTGTCAGTAAAAATACAAAATAGGGGAAAGGGGTCGAATATCGATCAGCGGCTAATATCGATCATTTTAGTTTTAACAAACCTATATGAGTTATGAAGCGATGCAATATGTGCTGCCATCTCTTAATTTACATGCAAATTACCAATACCAACATCGGCCAGTTTCAATGTAATGTCGAAATTATACCGACCGAAATATTTTTTGTGCAGTTTTTTAGTTATTTTTTTGGTTCATTTGATAAGGTATGTACTTGACAAGGTTAAAATTTCTTAAGTTTTTTCACTGCTAATAATTGCATGATACCTAAAGGTATATTTCATGCCTGTTTACGATACTTTATTTTTTGAGGTTGGGTGTGGGTGTGTTCAAAACAATGGCGTTGTTGTGGCGGGCAATATCGGCCAGCATGATCGATATTACCCGCCAATGATCGATATTAGCCTCATGCATGTCTCAGTGTGTTTTCTCTTTACAGATGCCTCGCAAAAAATATACTCGTAAGACATCTCGCTCTGCATGGTCAGAGGAAGACATGAAGCGAGCTGTGAAGGCGGTTGACCAGAAGACACATTCCATAAGAAAGGCAGCTGAATTGAATCAAATACCTTACGCGACCTTGTGCGATAGACTGAAAAATAGATATCCCAGTAAAAAATTAAAGTTAGGAAGAAAACCTGTGTTAAATGAAGACCAAGAGAAAGAACTGGCCAATCACATTTTAAAACTGAGCAACATGTTCTATGGATTGACGCCTAGTAAAATTAAACAACTTGCTTTCGAGTATGCTGTTACAAATCACTTACCTCATACTTTTAATACCGAAAAGAAATCCTGTGGTAAGGATTGGCTGCGTGGGTTTTTAACCCGGAATCCACGGATTTCTCTAAGGCGTCCTGAAGCTACGAGTCTTAACAGGGTAGTCGCATTTAACCGAAATGATGTAAACCTATTTTACGACAACTTAGAACTGGTCTTTGAAAAACATAAATTTCCTGCAAGACGCATTTATAACGTAGATGAAACAGGAATTAGTGGAGTCCATAAACCTCCTCGAATATTGGCAGAAAAGGGCAGAAAGCAGGTGGGTGCTATTACGAGTGGCGAAAGGGGTCAGACAACCACCGTAGTATGCTGCATGAGTGCTACAGGAGACTTTGTGCCTCCTATGTTTATTTCCAAACGAGAACGTATGAATACCGGATTGGGAAAAAATGGACCCATAGATGCGATTTACCGTTGCTCAAAGTCAGGATGGATCACTGAAGAGCTATTCCTCGAATGGTTAAAGCATTTCGCTCAATATGTTAAAGTCTCTACGGAAGATCCTGTGTTGATTGTTTTAGATAACCATAGTACTCATTCTTCTTTGAAATCCTATAAATTTTGTCGTGAAAATGGGATTATTCTTGTTTCGCTACCCCCACACACCTCTCACCGACTGCAGCCCCTCGATGTCACCTTTTTTAGTTCGCTTAAGTCAGCATACAGCAAAGAATGTGACCTTCATATGAAGTCCCATCATTACAACAAAATCGAAGTGACCGATATTGCAGAGCTCTTTGCTAAAGCGTACAATCGCATTACTTGTAAGGAAAAAGGTGTGAATGGATTCAAAAATACGGGTATCTTTCCATTAAACAGATACGTATTTGGGGAGGATGAGTTTACTGAAGTAACAGCGGAGGCAGCAGGTGCAGTAGAAGCAGTAGGTGCAGTAGAAGCAGCAAGTGCAGTAGAAGCAGCAGAAACAAGTTACGTTGATCAGGCAGAAGCCAACCAATTGAACGAACCTCCTACACAAAATATTTATTTAGACCCGAAGCCCGGTACTAGTAAAGATCCAGACAGTCCCGACATGCGTCAAGTTACACCGCCAATAGAAGTCAGTCACCAAAAGTCACATGCGGCGCAGAGAAAACGGCACCAACGAAGGACATCTTCGTCATCCAGTGATAATTCAAACATAACAGAGGTCTTTGACGATAATGCGACTGATGATGAAGATAAGACCGTTCAATTAAAAAACTCTTCATTTGAAAGCATTCATCCAATACCCAGATTAACAGAAAATCCACGAACTAAGAGAAGAAAACAATCATCTGCAATCCTAACATCCACTCCGCTGCTGGCATCTTTGGAAGTGAAGGAGGCAAAAAGGGAAAAGAAAAAAGTCGACGAAGCCGCAAAAAATGTATTCCAAAAAAGAAAATTGGTGAGATCTGAAACAAAGGCAGTTAAAAAAAAAACAAAAATGATTCCAAAATACATCAACATGAAGAGGGTACCAAAGAGAACGACGTATGTCCAATATGCGTGGAAACTGGGAAAACCAATGAACTTTGGTGGCGATGTAGATCGTGTGGAACTTGGATTCATGCTGCTTGTACGAAGGAGTCTCGGCCAGAATATCTAAATTCGTGTGTGGCATGTGAATAGGCATTGATTGATATTACCCGCCTATGATCGACATTACCCTCCGTAGTGATCGATATTAGCCTACCCTAGGTGGATAAAATCGATCATGTTAAAGTTTTTGTTTGTACGTTTTTTTCATTTTTTTTATCGAAACAAAAATTATTTGTTTATGTTTTTATGTTGCATAATGAATAAAGTTTACGTTCCATACCTGTAATAGGACTATTATTTAAAAGTTGAGCTTTTATTTCACCCTATATGTTAAGTGATCGATATTCGACCCCTTTCCTGACAATCCGCTATCTGAGCTAAAAAACCGATCACAAATGTGTAACTTCAACCTTTTGTATATCGTTTGATCTTTTATCGTATTTTCTGGTTTTGCATCGTTTAAATGATATTTAGGTACTCGTTTTATAGAATTCATGACAATCACACAAAATAATAATTCAAATTATAGTAGAGGTAATCAAAATAAACTTCTTATTTGCTAACTGAAATATTTTTGCGTTTTGGTGCGAAATTTTAATTATATTTTAAAAACGTAGATTTCTCCTTTTAGCCTTTATTTTTGAAAGAAACAACTTTTTTTAAATTAAACTTATGCGAACAAACATCGTAGAGCAGTTTTTCAAAATCAGTCATCATGCCTATTAATTAATATCTAATTATTTAATAATTTTCATTTAATTTAAGTCAAATCTAGCAGACAAAAATATAATTAACCTACATACCTTTCCAAGAAACGGGTACTGCATCTTTTCTTAGTAATTTTCTTTTGCCACTGAGGTAAACATCATTTTTTGAAAAATGATTTTCGCATACACGAAGATTTTTTAGCGATGTCTCCTCCATCATAAAAAGATCCATATTTCCACAGTTCTGTATCCACTCAGAAATTAAATTTGATTTAGACACTGGGAATTTAAAAAAACTGATTATATTGTCTTTATTTTTCTTTTTATTACAACATCCCCTATAACAACAGGTATTTTGTTTTTTCATCTCCATAATTCAATAAATTTACAACGAAATTCAAAAATAAAAAATACTTATACTGCTGGTACCGATCAACTGCCGACTCAAACAAATGCAAAACCGATTATAAATATCGAAGTGAACGTTCAAAAACTACCCTGTCTACTGATCACAGCTCGCCTGACAAAATTCTCGGGCTCGACGATAGTGTCGCCATCCCATTCTCGGGCACTTTTCGCGCTACATTTTGGCTCGTAAGGTTGCGTATCTTCCCAAACTCCTCAATCAACGGTTCTAGTCAATCAAAACATTATTATAGTGAAAATAATTCACATTATTCCAGCAAGAGTTATTCAATGCAAATTGTTTTTGCTACCTAGGTAGGTATACATTTGAATATTTAAACTATATATTTGTATGGTTGTAGTTTACCAAATGACTGAACAATTAGGAGATTTATTAGAATTCAGCTATAATTTTTAATAAAAAAAAAGTATTTTTGAATAATTTCTCAATGGCCCTGGTATAAGCCTCATCAAATGATTGTCAAATAATAATAATGATTTGTTGATATGTATTTAATGATAAATATTATCTTTTGGGTTTTTTCCGCATGCTAGTAGAAAAAATAGTGCGTACCTAAAGTGATTTTTGCGATTGCTGAGAGGTATCACTTTCCGCAGTAGTTAGGCAAACCACATGACAACGTATTTTCTAGATCTGACGATTCTGTTTATATTGAATCGTGATATAAATTTGTTGGAATAAAAATATAAAATCCTTGAGGGGATTTTGATTGTAACGTCAAAACCATTACCATACTAGAGTTTGATGAATTAGATGATACTTCTCCAGACCTTTTCTCAACTTTGTAGCCATTTCGCAATAAACACTTGAGCCCTTCTGGCAACAAGTTTCCCAAAATCTGTCTAATGATTTCCAAGTTAGCCTCAGTCTCTTTTGATATTACTACAGAAATTATTTCAGTTCAATTATTTAGTAGTTAACATTTTTTCCAAGTGTACTGAAGGCACAGAAATATCTGTAATTGCGAAAAATGTAACTATGAACAAGAATAATCTGGCAAAACAAATTTTCGTGATTATCAAACGGTTTCCATATTCGTTCGTTGCATATGCAATTATTCCCATATAAACTAAAAAGCTGTATATCTACTGTTACAAGTCAACAACATTTTTGAACGTCGATTTAGCCCGACAAACACCCGGTTTACTGCATAAAACATTATGCTCCGCCAATATTCTTGAGCATTTCATTTTTGCATGTCAACCAGAAATGGTGACAAAAGAAAACAAGAGGCTTAGCTGACACATGAATAATTTAAAGGAAAGAAAAATAGACGGTTGAAGAAATTTATTCTCCTGGCATTTTAACGCCCTTTGATTTTTTGGAATATCGTCACCTATCTTATTCAAATGCGTTTCCATTCCTTTAAGCTATATAAATATGATGATATTCACGACTATACTTCAGCCTCCAAGGATATTACCAAAGTTGATAATATATTACACGTTACTTTCTACACTGTAAACATGTATTTCTCTTAATAAAAACAAGATTATAAGAAACTTAAAACAAATAATTACCTTTTACCTCCAGCAATGGACAAACTAGAAGAGGTAACAGATGTATTATCTGATTTCAACATAAATAATGTGATGTAGCAGTTTCGTATCATTGATTGATTGGTGCAGCATCACCAGATAGAAGCATCCAGTCCTCAGCAGCTCAGCACTTATGTGTGCTTTTGGTTAGAACGTTTATCAGACCAGTAGCCTTTATAAAGCCTAACACTCTTTCTTGGAGAAATCTTCCCTTGGGAGCCTTAGTCCTGAGAATCCAGTGTTTCATATTAAAAGATCAAGTGTAAGGCTGTTCATCCCTTTATATACCGATTGTAAGCATGTGCTTTAAGATACAGTGGCCGATGAGTAGGTAATCCTCTCCTTTTCCTTATCCGGCAGCTGCCAAGTTGTCACATTTCATTAGAGGGACTCCGGAAATTTTTTGACTAGAAGTCTGCTTTGGAATGTGGCTCTAATAAGCATCTAATGTTTAGTTTGAATCCATCTAGATTTACAACCACGTGCCACAGTTTTTGAAATTCCAAATACTGGTTCGGCGCTAGTGAATGCAGCTTTTCTTGTGTGTCTGCCATTTCATTGACTACAATACCCTCATGCCCGGGTACCACTTAGACGTCACCCTATTTCTATTTGCCAGGATTAAGAGTTTTTGGTCCCAGTTCCAGACCAGTATTGATCCAATCTGAGCGTTTGCTAAAAATTTCATAACAAAGAACAAAATACATACTTAGTAGGGAGGAAATCATTAAAAAAAACCACCTCCGCACTTCTTAGAAATCAGACAGCCTGGGACATGCCACAAGACGGTATGATGGAAAAGTATAACTTTTCAAAGAAATTCGTTACAGAATTGAGCAACAAGAAGGAATGGTATCCAAATATCATTTCCAGACCTGGAAAGAATTCCATTCAATGGTACACAGACGGCTCAAAAGAAATAGGAAGAACTGGGATAGGAGTGATCAGGCCAGGGATCAAACACTCTGGAAGCTTGGAGAAAACCTCTTTCAAGCGGAAATCTACGCCATAAGAAAGTGCGCCCAGTTCAATATTGATAAAGGATACAGAAGACAAAGGATTTATCATAATGTCGGATAGTCAAGCAGCCATCAAAGTACTGAGCTCTTGTTCCAAAATAGTGTGGAAATGCCTAGACAAACTCAATGGACTAGGCGAGAACAATATAGTCACCTTACTATGGATTCGAGCACACACTGGAATAGAAGGAAATGAAATATCAGATAAACTAGCAAAGAGGGGAACTGATATCCCTTTTGGGGGCCTGAACCTTCTTGCGGAATCAGCCCCAATGTAATATTGGAAGAAATAGTTGAAGCCAAGAAACAGAGATGATCTGACCATTGGAAAGATCTAGTGGGGCTTATACAATCAAAGATTCTTCTGGGTGACTACAACCTGTTGAGATCAAATTAATGCACAAGTCAAAGTAAAACTGCGCTAAGAGTTAAGAGTTTTAGAGGGATCCTAACGGTACATTGTCGCCTGAATGGGCACCTGAAAAAGCTCAAAATAGTGGAGGAGGAAGGAATAATGTAGATTTCCTGGCATGGAAGAAGAAACCTCCATCCACATACTTTCCAACTGCACAGCACCCTTCAGGGTACAGCACCTGGGATAGAAGAGGAATATTTATCTAAGTTGAAGCCTGCAGATATCCTGAAATCCATCCGGGAAATAGGACTAAAGGAGTTACTAGTTTCTGAGACTCTTCTCAGAAACTAAGTAGAAGTAAGGGAACACAAGGGAACAATCTTTTAGGTCTCAGTGAACGTCACCCCAAATAAATACAAAATACAAATACGAGATTTCATTGCCATGCCCCTACTCGATGTTTATTTGCAAACACGTGTCAATGGCGTAGATTTTTAAAATACCGATACAATCCATGCGTGGACATTGCACCCTAGTCTAGCACCTTACATTCCAGCCAATCTTCCTATATGCCACTTCATTGCCCACAACACCTTTGTACCCTCTTAAGTGTCACCCTATTGTGGTTTTGACAGGGTTAACAGTTTTTGGAGGCAGCCCTTGCTCAGTCAGCAGTACCTCAATCCAATATTTCTACATCGAAATAAAGTGGAACCAGTATTGGTATACTCAACTCAATCTCCTTATATTAAGCTGTTAGACTTCTTCTTCTGTCTACATGGAATTCAAATCTAACTGACTTAATAACAAGAATAAGGCTTCTTATTGGATAGATATCGCAGAATAATAATCATTCTCACACTTTATATGTTTTGAAAAATATTTTTCAAACATACTGACCGTTCAACTAATGAGCAACAACTACTTCCCGGGCTATAGGCACCGACGTATATTGAATTACACTTCAAAGTCAAACGGGGATGGCATATCTACAAAATATTTTCCAAAACTTATGAAGCGCTAGAATAACTATTATTCTGCGATATCTATTGGTAACGCGCTTGATTAAATACGACAATATTACTGGAAACTGTAATAATACTTTATTGCTTCTAATTGGGTTGGGTGTAGAATAGTGCAAGATGACAATTTTCTTCAAAATCACTCTTCATATGACTTATTTCAAACTCCTACATCCCATTTGCAGCTTTTGGTACTGTCAATGTAGGTAGGTTCTTTTATGTTGAGATAATAAATACCTTCACCCTGTATAGTTACTTAACATAGACCCAATTAATATGTTAAATAGAGCTTCTTTATAATTTACTGAATTTTAACGAAAGCATCCTCCATTAGGTATTATAAATAGCTCTGTTTGTATTAAAATTCAATGATGTATTAATGATCATCAAGATTACGGTTTTTCAAGTTTATTCAATTCGGTCTTATGAATAATTGATAAAATAGTTCGAATAATTCGCATAATTTGAATTCGAATCAGATACAATGAATACATGTAAAGAGGACATTGAATAAATAATGGCGGAGCACACAGCCAACAGAAAAGTGAATTATACCGTCAGCAATGTGAAATTAGAATAGGATATTCGCAATCAATCGTTTCACAGAATTAATTGAATCCAATGAACAATAATTTGTTTAGCTACGTCGGTTTTTATCTGATTTCACCTACATCTTGTGTTTTTCTCATTGAATCGTTTTTTTTTATTCATGAACATAAAGTTCAAGTTGGAATAAGAATCTTGATCTGTGATGAGAGCTTGCAATTCTATATTTGTGGCTATCAACCTTCACCAGTCGTAATCAAGAGATATTATCAGAAATACTGCATTAAATTTGAAGAATCCAGGCGAGAACATTATTGTACCACCTCACTGTGGAAGAAATAGGAAAAGTCGGAAAAAAAAAGATCCAGCCATTAGAAACATATATCTCCGTACCTAAAAGAGAGACATTTACCTAAGTTAAAGCCTTCAAATATCCTGGAATATTCCGGAAAAATGGGTTTAAAGGATACTAGTATCTGAGACTTTCTTCGGAGGAAAGGAGGCACAATAGATCTTTTGGCCAAATATACATACACATATGCCGAGAACAGTTAGCTTTAATTTCAAGGATGGCATTCCAAATAATGTCAAGCTTTTGAATTGCCTGGTTCTATTTTTATCAGAAGGAAATACTTGTTTCAAAGTCTGTTTTGGTATTTATTTTTTCTACGACCGTGCGTTTTAAACCATTTTCCCGCACGCATTTTAATTTTGGAAGTGTCACTTTCCCGCACTAGTGCGGGTAAGTAATATTATACAAATTTTGACCTCATTAGATAGTTTTTTACTTCGGAAGTTATAACTATTGTTACAACAGGTAAATAAATATTTACGGAATAGTCCATTAAATAAAATCTACATCTTTTCTAGCTTTTTGTTGCATTTTTAATTTTTTGAAAACATAAAATATTGAAGATATTTTGATATAACCCTGTACACTCTTTGAAGTAGTGTCACAAAACAACTATCAAACCACTCGAGTTTGATATAAGAAAAATATATCAAATAAAATTATTTCATCTACATCTACATCTACATCTACGTCATCTACTTACCAATTAACACCAAATAACTCCACTGGACCGGCAATTTTAAGTAATTTATAGAACGCAACAAATTGTGTTTTTAATATTAATATTTATCATAATTAATAGTTTTTGGATGAAAATGTATAATATGTAGGTATGTTGAAATAAAATAACTTTTGAAAAATGGGTTGGTATACTTTTTCGTGTATACGGTCGTAGAAAAAATAATGTTCCTAACTCATGCGTAAATTATATTTCCCGCCCTTGACCGCTTGTCAACTGCAGTCGCGTGCGAGAAAATAACTATATTCTCATATATTGTCAATTGAATTGGGGATTGTAATTATTATTAACTGCTATTTGTTTTATGATATTCAGTGCCTTGTTGTAATTATTAGTATTCAATGAGACTGTATGTATGTATATCATACTATTGAACGCTGATATATAATTTATGATTGTACACCTATTACATTACGCTTGCCACTTTTAATAGCTCTATTCGGGTTTGTGCAATTACAATTACTGTTCGAAGACTGTCCGAAGTTTGCGCTGTTGAAATTGACTTGTTCGGGTTTTAACAGGATGATTCTGATACCAGCAGTTTGGCGTTCGGGTTCATCTTAGAACAATTCTTGGATGGTTTCCAAAACCGTCTAAACCAGTCCCTATTCTCGAGCAAGGATGATTTTTGGATTATTTTTCACGCATGCTTAAATCATCTACAAAAGAGGGGGTGGCAACCAAGGTCACCAAAGTACATAGGCTGCATATATTATTTAAATAAGTGCAGTTCTATATACCATGAGGGATATTCGGGATTTCAAAACTCTGCCCAATTTCAAACGGTACGAAAATAGTTCTCAGGACTTAATAAAGTACGCAACTACTTCTGCTAAATTCCAGATTGGCTTACAGACTTTCCAGAAACAGAAACCCGAATAAAGCTAATGTCATTTGTGGAAGAATACTTTATTCTAAATTTTTTTCAGATACACTGTCAAATTCAATCGAGATTTTTTCGTCGTTACAACTTTTAAAAAACAGTGTCCTACATAATCTCTTGAAACCCGTATTGATAGACGAAATCTCTATTATTGCTTTTATATGTCTCTTTCGTGGCAAATCTGTGGTTCTGTGGACTTGGAAAGGCAATTAACAGCAATCGATAAGTAATTACTCGATAAAAAACTAAAGAATAATTTTATCACTTTCCCATGGGTTTTTCTGGAATAACGATGAATAGAATAGATAGAAAAAGATGAAAATTGTTTTTCAATTAATTATTTTGAAATCGAAATGTTCGAATCATTGAAAAGCACGTAATTGAAGCACACCTATTATTAACGAAATAAATCCGAATTGGTGATCATAAGATGGTCCCTCTACCAGTTATTGAAAAAGTTTTTAAATACCTGGAAAAAGGAATAGGGCCAGATAGATTTCCTTTTATGGAGGATGGTCTGATTGAGGTTGGTTGAGATTTATAAAGAGCCGACCAAAGGTGACCCCACAGAAAAAAATCAGGTGGCGCTAACACTAAAACAAATTGCTCATTCTTGATAATGACATTGTTTTGTAATTGATATTAATTCTCCCAAAAACCGTGATGAAATTTTGCCAACAGCAAAATCATCTCTCGCTTCAAAAGACTTGCGTAAATCAATTAACAGCAAAGTTCAACTTCCGGAATAAAATAGATTTCCACGAAGTAGGTATCTCCTTTAAACTTAAATTCAATTCTCCGGTCATTATCGTTTCAAACAGGAAGTCCCTGGCTCGACTTTTTACTTTTGTAGAGATTTTGTAATACAATTTCGACCAAGGACATTTTGAAGACATAGCTCCTGAAAATCAGTAGCGTATTTTCAGAGTATCAGCACAAAGGACATTTTTAAATATCTTCTGTATGTTCCTTGTGGTATATTATTCATTCTTTTTTTAATTTCTTGGGAAATTAAACCACAATATTTTTAAATTCTTTATTTCAACTAAATGCAGATAAATGTGTAGCTAGTATTTCAGCCGAATGTAGTCAAATTTGGTTACCAATGTTAGAAAGAGAAATTTCCAATAATCAATTACCTGCGTTATCAGGATAGCATCATAAGTTTTTATCCAGGTTTTCTTATGATTTATAATTTGAATAGTTCTTAATCGATACACATTTCAATACACAAAATCACAAAACTGAGTATACATATTTCAAAAACTTAAATATTCATACACAAAAAAACTATCAAGAAACGCGTTTTATTAACAACATTTCCAATATAAGCGAAAAAAACGCGCTATCCCAATAAAAACCGTTCCTGGAACGTGCACTCCACTGGATCCATTTCTAGTAGACTATCATATCGTTGGAATGTCATAAAATGAAATATTTCATTTCACATTTTGCCACAGATATGATCTACTATGAATAGACCTTAATAAAAATTTGATAACAAAATTTTGCAGTCTTAAACTTCAAAATAATTTTTGATTGTCTAATTGTCAAATTTTTTCTGTCGTGTCAGTTAGGGATAAAAATTAATTTTATTACTTTTATTACTTATTTTTTCTTGACAACGGTAGCTGGAACGCTACCGAAACGTTGAAATAAAGAATTTAAAAATATTGTGGTTTAATTTCCCAAGAAATTAAAAAAAGAATGGACATTTTTAAACTAAAATAATACATGTGATACTATAAACAACATAAAACTACATAATTTAGTGATAAGCATTAGTAGGAAAATGTGGTCGAAGCTGGGAATTAAGGGAGTAGTTGACGTAGTCGGGAGTTAGCATCTTAATCGGGTAATAAGCAAGCCAATTTTGCAATATACCAGTTTAATAGCTATTTGTATTACTAGGGAGGAAAGTGCCACTTTTCCTCCCGCAGTATGTAGTTTACTGCCCGACACGAAGCGGAGGGCAGTAAACATCCAAGGGAGGAAAAGGCACTTCACTCCCATGTGATACATATGATTTTTCCTCCTACCAACCTTTTTTTGAAAATTTATATACGACACAAATAGGTAACGAATATAATTAAGAACACAAGAATTATTTATTGAACAAATTTATCAATATATGTTATACAATAGGGTACATAGTATTGTTTAACTATATTTTAGAATTATTTATGTTAATATTGAATGTGCAGTTTTGAGCAGCACTTATATGAACACCATTGGAAGAAGATGGGGTTTGAACAGGAGCTTTAGTATTTGAAATATTTTCGCTTAGCACATTGTAATGGTGGTAACTTCTAGAAGTGCTTGGCTGATTTTGATCAAGTTCAGGTTCTACATTATTTCCCATAATTTGATCAGAAATTTTTATTTTTTTTGTGTAAGATTGTTCTACATAACCTTCTGCGATATTGGTTGATTTCTAACCGCCATACTGTTTTAGAGCTAAAATATCCCCACCAGCGTTTACTAACAGAGTTGCTGACGTTCTTCTGAAACTGTGCCCTGAGTAATGTTTGGCATTTGGAAGATCGAGATATTCTGTTTTAGAGCTAAAATATCCCCACCAGCGTTTACTAACAGAGTTGCTGACGTTCTTCTGAAACTGTGCCCTGTGTAATATTTGGCATTTGGAAGATTGAGATATTCTGCAATTTTTTGTGGTATTTTGGATATACTATTTTTGCCAACCACTTGATTTATACATTTGCCTGCTTTAAAGCATACCAACAATCGCTTATGCTCAGTTTTAGGACAGATATACTTTTTAACGATTTGAACAAAATTTGGGCCGTTATTATACCTGTTGTAGTATTGATAACGAAAGTTTGTTGTTTATAAGTTTTTGAAGTGTGGATATTTATGACTAAAAGATTGTCTTTTTCTTCAATATCATCCATAGTCATTTTAATAAGCTCATCACATCGACATGCTCCAGAAATTCCAATAACAAGGACTACCTATGAATATTTTATATCAAAAATTAAATTATTTGCATGGGATTTCATTTCTTACCTTCATTAATAAAAAAACATCACCGGTGGCTTCCATTAGGAATGTATTTATTTCTTCTCTTGTAAAAGTTTTAGCTTTATTTGGTTTGTATCCGGTATTTTGACGTTTTAGAAATGCAATCAACTTTGGATATAGACATTGTCCTTCATTTGTATCATTGTGCGTAGCATTGAATATTTAGACCAAAGTGTTGAAGCTTTTAATGATTTTCCTTGTAGTGAAAAATATGCCACTAAAAAATTCTCTGAATTTTCATGTATCTTGTTGTCTTCAGCCCATTGCTTATATTGTCCATATTGTTTTTCATTCCTGTCTTTAGATTTTTGTGGTAGTAAGGTTAATGACGCTAGGTTAGCTTGTTCCTTAATATTAGGTGGTGTATTTGGAAATTCAAAATCACTTGAATCGCTCTCCATTTTTCAAAAATTCAATTAAGTTTATTGAATGTAGCGACTTTGTACCTCAAAAGTCAATCGCCGTGTTTACTATCAGTGAGCCACAGCATACTATGCTTTTCTTATTCTGAACACTCAAAAAACGTATATCTAAGATTCCTGAAGTTGAAATTTGTATTGAAGAACTACAACTTACTTGAAATGAGGGGGAGGAAAAGTATGAGTTTCCTCCCTGATTTGAGGGAGGAAAGTGTGTACTTTCTATAGGGGTAGGAGAAAAATACCTTAAATGAAAATATGACTGTTTTTACTAGCTATCCAACTTTTTATGGAATATTTGTAACGTGACAGCTTACTTTTATCGTTTATATACAGGGTGTTTCTGAATTCAAAATTTCCTCACCCCACCCCTTCCCGAGATATCACCCTTAAAAGGGAGTGAAACTGAAATTGAGATTTATTTTTTTCTAAAACCTCAGTGAAGCTAGAAATTTAAAATTCTGTAATTTTCGTGCATTTCTTCACTGTTTTCCATTCAATAAATTATAAATTATGGTGTTTATTTTTTTCTCTGCATCTATTGCTTTTGAGGAAAAAATTTGAGAATTCAAAATTTTTTTAAATAATAATTTCAAGTTAAATTTTATCTCATAAAACTTCATCTCGAACAAAAGTTTTGGTATGAAATAAGCTAAGGATTGCTAATAATACTGGTGGTTAGTCTTTTGCGAGTGCACGAAAATTACAGAATTTCAAGTTCCTAGCTCCACTGAAATTTTAGAAAAAAATCAAAAACTTCATTTTAGTCACCGCCTTCGTAAGGTGGTATCTCGGAAAGAGGTGAGCTGAGGAAATTTTGTTATAGAAATCATCTTAATTTCATACGAGCAGCCACCTCCTGAATTTTCTCGCATGAATTTAAAAACACCCTGTAACTTAGTAACATATTGAAGAGTCTTGGTGCAGAATAAGTCTTAAATCATTGTCCAACGGTCTTTGAGCTCAGTGTAAGATAAGTACATTTACGTCGAGTGGGGTAATTATGTTTGGGAAACTTCATATATTTCTTAAGATATTTATAAAAATTTAACTATGATTTGAAAATATTTTGAAATATACAGGGTGTTCCAGTTTTGCGTTTTATTCTTCAAATGGATATTTGTCTATCTAATGGCAGATTTGAAGATATCACGTTTTAAGCACTTCGAAAATATAGTGTTCTGCTATCCTATACCGAGTGGTTAAAAACTTTCACTTACACAGAAAAATCACCATACACTTAGAGACTTTTTATGAAGTAACAAAAAATAGAAAGTATATTTTAAACATGAAAAAACTTCAAAAAAAGGTATCTAGTATTAATATTGATAAGTTTGAGTGAAATTTGTGGTATAAGAAGATTTCTCAAAAATTTTATATCTCCTTCAATACTTTTCCGGTTCCGGACTTTTGCCGGACTCTGCATATGGTATTGAAGTGAACAGCTTCAGGATAAAAAATTAAGGGTGTCCAATTTAAAAAGCACACTTTGGCTCTGATCCTATTTTCTGGGACATCCTGTATAATATTTACATATATTATGAAAAACCCTGTACTAGTGAAGTAGAAATTGATTCTGCGAATTTAAGCAGGAATACACATTACAAAAGTTTTCCAATTCCTTTGTATGTAATTCAATGTTACGCCAAACAAAAGATTGTTAATCGTAATATGTTACAGAAGAATAAATAGCGTTACGCCTCTGAAGCTATTCCACGCTCGAGCGGTCATGAAAAAGTTCTAAACAATAAATTTTTCGAAATATCTGATACCGTTCCACGCTTTCGAAATGTGTGTATCAATAAGCGATAAGTTAGACTTCTCTCAATGGATTTATGCTTAAACCATACATGTATAAAAAAAGGTTTTTCGATAAACTTTTCCACAAAAATTTATAAACCATGAAATAGCATTGGTATGGCAGCTCCATGTCGGAAACTCGGAAGTCAGTAAATGGGAAATATAATACTGTTACGTCTTCATATATTTTTTTCTTATATCCACTTACAGTTGATTGTTTTCAGGTAAAGACAAAGTATATGATATAAATGGTGAAATATTTTGTCTCTGATGGCTGCCACTATCAAAAAGAGGCACTCTTACAATATTCCAAGCGGAACTGTTAACAATAGATATCTGTACTTAAGAGTACGTCAAAAACGCCTCAAAACAGCCAGAATATTCAGTGTACCTGACAGCTAGGCCTCTTTAAGAGCTCTGAAGTCTAAAGCACGAGTTACATTAGACTGGTTGCCAGCCCCTGATTATATCAGCGGCTGGCAGTAGCACCAGCAAACAGCGGCTGGCAACCCGGTCACACTCGTCTATTCGCGTTGCTCTAGTTCCAGTCAGCATGTCGTCTGTGAGTCCACGTGAACAAGTAATTAGGCGGTTATTAAGAGTGTGTGTTGGAGCATTGTCTTGAAATGCTGAACCGCAAGAAGAGACGATGGCGGTGTTGGCCTTAGATACAAAGGAGGGAAGAATTAGGAGCATTCTCAAGACTTTCAGAAGAGTTAAAAGAAGAGGACCCAGAAACTTACAGAAATGTTTCATGAATGTCAGTTCCTAAATTCTAAAAATTGCTGGAGTTCACTAATAAAAACAACAGTATACCTGTAAATAACAGACCACGTGTTTGTCTACTCAACGCTGGCGCGCGTCTCAGGTGGTCAGACTGCGCTGCTAGCTGGAGCCAGTGAGCGCGAGTGGATCACGTGACCTTTTATTCGCCGCTGCCTGCTACCAAAAGTTGAACATGTCCAACTTGGTCAGCCGCTGGCAAATACTCGCCGGTTGGTCGTTTCAGCTGCGAATTTCGTGGTCACGCCAAGCTTATAGTAGCGGCTCCTATTCGCGGCTGGCAACCAGCCTAATGTGACCCGTGCTTTAGTGGGCGGAGGTCGTGGTTATATTAAAAATGCAATATAATTACACTGAACCAAAAGTGAACATAAATACAACGAAAATGTTCATTAAGTTAATGAATCAAGTTATTAATTTTGAGCCGATGAACGAGTGCATCAGTACAATGAAAAGTGATTCATTCATTCTATGATGCTTGTGTTCATTATATTGATGAATAGTATTCATCAATTCAAAGAATGAATTCCATTATTGCTATGTAAATGGTCTAATTAGTTTAATGTATCATTTCATTGTTACAATGAACTATAAAATGTATTTAAAGAATGCGAGTTCATTGTTGTTATGAACGCAGTCATTGTTTCAATGAACAGACTTAATAAATTTAATGACATTTTTCATTAATTTAATGTAAGTTATCTGAATATTAATGTACTGTTTCATCTAATTAATAATATTTTTTCATTAATTCAATGTAAAAGATCTGCATATTGATGAACACTGTCATTGATACATACAATGAAATAGTTCAATAACATATTTAGTTATACAGAGCGTTCAAAAATATGTCCATATTAATGATAACTCTGACATCTTTGTAGCTACGATCTCGTCAAAAAAGACAAGAATTACCAACAGTGTCGACTTCTTTGATGAACAGAGTGTATTTTCCCATTATGACAAATAATCTTCTTCCTGAAATTCTACGATGTGTTTGTTAGTTTTTCAAAATTATTGTTCTTTGCACTGACAATTTCAAAGTTCTATTGCCTATTCACACTATGTGTTTTAAACATACCGACGATATTTTGGAAAAGATAGGTAGGTAATGTAATGAAAGTGGTTTTGGATAACTAAGATTTTTTTATTGTTTGGACTGATTTGTTAAATATTCACACAAAATATCTACTTTGCTATTCGTATTCTGACATGACATGAAATTAAAAATTACTTTTCAATATAAGAATAAAATATTAACGGTTCCGTCGGAAATTTAAGGTCAAACAAGTAAATTATTTTGAAGCAAATATCTAAGACTCTTAAAACATTGCTGAACTTAAATCTAATGTCATCGAATATTACACACATATGTCTTGAATACAAAATATATCTTTTCCAATACAATAGATAGAGGGTTGGATTAAAACATTTGTTCTCTTGATGTGGTTGATTCTATCTTCAATTTCCTGCTGGTTTGTACCTAGAAATAGAACCGATTCTTGAGAGTCTTTTATTGTAAACTTGGTTGTGGTTTTCTTGCCAGACGCAATATCTTTTTTCACAAAACTTCATTGGCTGGTACAAGATAGCCATGTAACGCCCAAATCAAGGCAGCATTGCGACCATCTGTAAGAAAATACAAATCAAATGTCATAACATTGAAAGTCTTCATAACTTAAAAATAAAAAATGTGATTTCATTATTCTTACTTCCAGTAGTCGATGTATTATCAATTGTCGTCCGCCAACTTTTCCAGCAGTTGTTTAACATTTTCATCTTTTATGTGGTTGTCGATAATTAGAAAGGAAATGATTTTTTCAAACACTACATCCCTTTCTTTCAGCAATCCGTCTTTGCCGCTAAAGGCTACTTTGAAATTCATGTCGATCTAAAAAAAATTGATTAATGCCCGATTTCCCAGTTCCTAAAGTTAGGTAATAACTAAATCGGATTGTGGAATTGCTAAATGTAATTTAACGTTTCACCACGTGATAAAAAATACCTATGGGTAATAGGAAATACCTAATATTATCATTGTTAGGTATTTTTTAGAGCGTGGTGAAACGTAAATTGCATTATTATTATTATGAATCCCTAAACCCTTGGGTATTACCCAAGTTAAGAAAATGGTAGGTGAAATTGTGCGTAAGAAATATCACAGGAAATATAATGGTAAGTTATTTACCAGTCGATATCCTGAGGGATTACTATGAAAAGGCCACTTCTTCATTATATTGGCTGTATCGTTAGACTTGATAAACTCTAGACAGAATTGACAACAAGCCCTCCAAGTACTATCAAACTGCTCCGTTGTTAAATTGTCAAACTTTAATGCTCTAAGGCAGCTCTCGGCATCTTGTTCTGGTTCTAGTAACAATGTGTTAAAATAATTAAAATGAGTAGATAATATATCTAAAAATCATTGATTTTACTAGATCAGTTTTATGCCTTTAATTTTGTTGCATCGTTCTTTTTCTTCTGTTTTCCCTTCTAATATATGTTTCGAAACTGCTGCTTCAAAGGATGTCGTCATATTGCAATATTTCGTGTACATTTTTCCCCACTTACTAGTTCAATAATACTCCTGTAATAATTCAATTCAATTCAATAATTTTTCTCATTCAAACTATTTTAGGAAAGTTATAAGATCTGTAAAATAGACTTACCAATTTTTCTGAGAGAAATATTTCAAATATTATATCTCTTTCTATCCTATGGCTATCAGCCAGAGTCATTTCCGATCCTTTCCTCTAATAGTGTAAAATTAGTGAAGATCTCTGCTCTTTTTGAAACTTTGAAAATTTGTTATAAAAATCAACAAGTGCGGCTCCTCTCGAAGACCCATTCAAAATAGTGGACAATAGGATAATACTGATTTTATTTATAACATTTTATATAATAGCCATATCAGCTCTCACCTTCTAATGAAAATAAATTAACGTTTTTCTCCTTTTTGATCCCACGTAACACTAGGCCACTAATTTACTTTTCACTTCACACCAACAACAGTAAGCCGATAGTAGTCGACCATCGTCAATATGTCCTAATATTAATGAACACGTTCATAAATACAATGTAGTTATTCATTGAGTTGATAACATTATTCATTAATACTATGTATAGTCCACATATCAATGGTTTAGTACATTGATATGATGAATATGTATTCATACAATTTTCAGTATTAAAACAAAGAACGCGCTCCTTATATTAATGAACACATACAACACATAGATAAATATAATGTAGGAATATTCATTAAGTAAATAACATTATTCGTTCTCACAATGTACAGTTCATTAATCGATGGTTTACTACATTAATAAAGTGAATATGTATTCATTAAAGATTCAACATTAAAGCAAAGAACGCGTTCATTCATCCTTTATATTGATGAAAATATTACATAAACTTAATAACCAGATAACCGTTATAATAATGAACGCTGATTCATATTATTAATGAATGAGAGCATTAATCTATGATTAACAAATTATTGCAATAATGGAAAAGTTCATTGGTCCAATGAAACAATAGTTAATTATCGCCGTTCATTAATCTTATGAACAATAATTTTTTCAGTGTAGAGCAGTTCTCAGACGAACGACTTCTTGTAGTTGATCTCAGCGACAGTCGCTACCTGTGGACGGTATCACCAACAAAATTGTCGCTGTCTGTGGTTCAATGCAAAACACATGGACGATAGACCATCTTCGTAATGCGACAACTGGCCACTCCTCGTTTCTCCATACTGAAACTGATAATTACTACTGAACACCATTGTCGTTAATTGAAGTCGTCTTCAACGTCAGATGACGACAACAAAAACACAAACTAGTTGCGTCGCTGTGGTCCGTCTGAGTTTAGCCTTAGTCTAGCAATGCGCGACGCTACGATACCGCGACAATATTGAAATTATGGCACGACTACCAGTTCCTATGAAGACATTCCATTCAGGCTACTCTTCCACTTCCCAGTTTTTAAAAAAATAATCAAGTTTTAGGTAACAGAGTGGCGGGCAGTACCGTGTGTAATATTACACGAACCATTAGGAGCCACTTTTGACTTCTTCATAACTCAAAAACTATTTCACTTGCAAGATACATAATATGTGCTCCAAATCTTATAAACACACGTCCAAAAATTGTTATTTTTATCAATGATTGACCTATAGATCAAAGCTCTAACCGTTCCGGATGACCTAAAAAGTTTAAATTGTTCATCCAGAAAAGTTTGGGTGAATACAAAGGAATAAATTTCCATCATTTCATTATAATTCTTCAATCAGTTGGATCTATTATGCATACTTAGTAATTGTGACTGTTTTGTAAGAATCAGCAATCAAAATTGATTACGGCCGGTCTCAATGTTTTAAGGTTTTCATTTGAGTATAACGAGTAGATACCTCCCAGAGACGTGGACCCACAGTGTAGAGAATAAGATGGAGGAGGGTTACTCACAGTTCAAGACTAGATTCGTACTCACGTACTCCTGTTTACTAGACAGGTACTTTATCCAACAAAGCCACGGAACTATTTTCTCTAGTAGAACGTTTCAATTAAAAATGATGATATAGATATTATATAATAAGTTCAAGATTCAGTAACATTCTATTGTTTATCACTATATTGTATTGTCAAGGGTCATTAACGTGTGTATAAAATTTCGAATTAATATGTTTGCTTAAAGTGGGCCAAAATCGAGTCCAAAAGAGTCTGTCTGCACAAGCAAACATACATACAAATGAATCTAATATTAGCTTGTTAAAAATTGTTCAAGATTTAAAAACACTCTATAGTTTATCAGTACATTTCATTGTCAACGGTCCTTGATAAGTGTGTTAAATTTAGAATAAAGTAATGGACCTCTCAAGTACTTCCTCTTATTTTTTCAATGGAACTTCTTAGGATCTTTTTAATGGACACCGGAAAAATCATTAGAAATAAATACCATAATATTATCTTCATATACTTTCATTCAAATATTCATATTTATATGGTGTGGAAACCACTCATGGAATGAATTTCTTCATGTCATTATTATGATAATTTTGAAAAATGCCGAGACACGTCAACTTTTGAATTGAGTTGTGCGTTATGTAAACATAAATGTAAATGTACAGGGTGATTCACGCAAGTATGCCATAGTCAGTGTTGTTTTTATTTAATGAAACACCCTGTATATTTGCATAATTTTGAAATCCTCTTAATGAACCGATTCCAACAAACTAAATAATGTATGGTCAATTATGAATTATACAGGGTGAAGTTTTTCATTTTTACAGTTATTGAACACATACCTACATAAAATACCTGATGTATTTGATTTTAATACATTAAAATAAATGCTCAAAATGTTCTCCACCTAGTTGTTGGTAATAGCACAGTCTCCTATAGAACTCCTCCTTAACTTTGTTCTAACTCAATAGTACCTCTTCGTCCAATCCATTTATTGTGGAAGATTTCATCTAAATAAGTTCTTACCATTAAAGCATAATGGGGTGATGCCCCAACTTGCTACAACCACACATTTTCATTCGGTAAGCTAGGATCTATTGCGTTGGGATAGAAGTTTGCCAACGCAGGAATAACTTCATTTCTGATCATATTTGAAAATTTTTCAGCTGTCAAATTTCCATCTATAAATATAGGACCAATAATATGGTCGCCCATGATATCGGCTCAAACGTTCACCTTTTGATGGTACTGAGTATGTGTCTCACGCATCCAATTACGATTCTCTGCTGACCAGCAGCTACAGTTCTGTCGGTTTACCTCTCCATTCAATGTGAATGTTGATTCGTCAGAAAAAAGAATGGTACCAAGAGCTATCTCATTTCTGTTCAGCTTATTCATCAATCTTTCGCAGAAATCCATTCTACGATCTGGATCGTCTTCTATTAACTTCTGCACAAAATTTAATTTGTAGGGATGAAGTTTTTCTTTATGAAGACGTCTTAGAACAGTTGTATGACTGACATTATTTTCACGAGCAATTTGACGTGTACTTGAAGCTGGATTCTCTTCGACACTTAACAAAATGTCCATTTTCACATCATCTTCAACGAAGTGTGGTTTTCTTTTCAATGTTTTGACATATCCAAGTTATCTGAATTGTGCATGAATTTTAGACACAGTACTTTGTGAAATATTAGGCAATTCGGGATACCTGTTATTGAATAAGTTTGCCACTTCAACTTGACTTCTGCAGTTATCCCCGTACCCGATCATGATTAAAATCTCAATTCGGTGAGTCTCAGTTGAATATTTCATTGTTATGTCGACAAGGAAAGAGTGTTTGACAAAGATTTCACTTTTTCAGTATAAACTATCAACACATCAACAACTGACAGAATAGGAAACAATCCACATTATTTACCGATTTAAAACAATCCACATTATTTACCGATTCAAAACAATCCACATTATTTACCGATTTTGTCTAATTATTGGCGTTTTTAAGCAATTTTTAGGTATTTATAATAAAATTCATGGGCGTAGCAGGTTTTGTTTAATATACAAATACGTCTAATAATCAGTTATAGTTTATTTCTTAATGTCTGACAGCACAGTAGCCTTATTAAATATTCAAATAGAAATTTATCTCTTACAGAGTGATCCTAAGAATTTTACAAGTAAATACTAAAATTCTAATGCAAAACAAGTAGGTGTCTGTATTGGTCATCTATACATCCCTGTTTCAGCTCAAAATACAATATGGTAATAAAACTGAACAATGCCAGATAAACGATAAATATTGCGGCAGTGGCGGAAATTACGATATCAGTTTATTCTGCTTATTTAATTAGATTCGGTCGACATTACAGTTGAAATAAAATTCATTCGTTCAGGCCTATTAACAAGTTACATTTTCATTTTTAATAAATTAAATTAATTAAAGAAAATATAGTTTAATTTTCATGATTCTAATTTATTGACAATGAATTAATGTATGTCAAGTAAAGTGAACATACTATTTATAGGAAATAGAAAATTCAGTCTATAGTACCATCCTCTTCGCTGGCCATACAAGAATCATCCGAAGACTCGTCGAGAGAGATCACTATCGGTTCTATAGTTTTTGTTCTATGAGGTTATCTAAAACCCACATTTTCTCTTCCTCTTTAATTACATGATTCACAGCATCTCTCCAGTTCTCTTCAGTTATTGTTGCTTGACGACTGGTTATAATACTTTTGTCCTGCCATATTTTTTTCACTGAATGTCCTTCATTGAGCCATGTCTCATCTAGATAATAGATTTGTCTTCCCCCCTGTCTGTATTTTCGAATATCTCGTAAATACTGTCGTCTCCAACATATTATTTGCTCGTTGTCGATTAGCACTGATTTGCGACTTTGCTTCTCCCAAGTAAAATTTAATTTGTGTAATATTTTTCACAAAGTTTTTCGCCCTATGTCAGGCAAATTCTCGTCCTCCTTTACCATTCTTAGAATTATGTCGAGGGTTGGGATCTCTTTTTTAAAATATAATTCGTGTACTTTTCGTCTTATTGTATTTTGCATATGTTCATCAAGGTCAAGTGGTTTTCTTCCAGTTGACTTTTTAGGTGGAGATATATTTCCATTTTTCCTCTCCCTTAGAAGCCTGTAAATAGTAGATTCACTAACTCCTGTCATATTGGAACATGTCGAAACTATATTTCTAACAGTAGCAGCCGGCATTTGATGTACAACAGCATCATGCACATTTAACACTACAGTCTTCGTTTGTAAGCTAAGCACGCTCTTACACTTTACTGGGGTGAAACTTGAAGACATTTTTCACAACACAGTTAACACTTATGGAACGTAAGCGACTTTGAGCAAAACAAATTATACAAATTTGGGCGAGACCAAGTTTCGCCGTATATACCTGCAAAATTTCTAAGCAATCCCTAGTAGGACCCTATTGTAATGTTTCTCGGAAATGGTTATTATCAACATTTCGAAAATCAGAGAGTAATTATCTGGAATAACAATTGATAAATGGCTTGTTAATATGTGTCCCAAGAACGACCTGCGCCAAATTCTCAAGATAATGAATGAAATATTCAGTCAGAATAGTTGCGTTACAAGATTATTTCAAAAATAATGTATTGTTTTAAGTGTATGTACTCTACAAATGTATGAAGGTCAGTTAGTTGTTTTAACTAACCGAATTTAGATTCATATTACCTTTATATATCAGATCGGGTATAAAATTAAATAGTAAATAAATTCCTTAGATGAACGGTGACGCTTATGGTTTACTACCCGACTAGCATCTGTGACCTTTTCGCGTGCTGTCAGACAATAAGAAACAGAGTATAGTTAAGATTTTTGATAAATCCATATTTAGCTAATTTGAAAAAGTACGAATATTTCAAGTGTAATGAATTATTAATTTCAAAATTTCACCCTGTATAATTTATAATTGACCATACATTATTCAGTTTGTTGGAATCGGTTCATTAAGAGGATTTCAAAATTATGCAAATATACAGGGTGTTTCATTAAAAAAAATAACACCGACTATGGCATACTTGCGTGAATCACCCTGTACATTTAAATTGATGTTTACATAACGCACAACTCAATTCAAAAGTTGACGTGTCTCGGCATTTTTTATGAATTTCTAAAATAATGACATAAAGAATTTCATTCCATAAGTGATTTCCACACTGTATAAGGACAAGGAAGGGTATGATAATTCTGTACTTTCTGTTAAGCTATTATTGTTCTGAGTATATTTCAATTTTTGTTCGAAAATAAGGAATGAGGTTATGGCACTGTTATATCGAGGCAAATACCAGAATGCCACCAAGATTTAGCTAACGCCTCGGCAGATAACAATATTATCCTGAGGTGAGTTGAGGTGCACGACAGGAGTAATCGCATTGCCGATTCTTTAACCAGGGAAGCGGTTGGACTTGGAATTTCAGGAACCAGTGAGACCTACGGCCTGACGACTTAGACAATTGCGGAACTGGCCAAGTGTTACACCCATACTCAATCCCTTAAGAGATGGGATGCAGTCCCACCAGGATCACCCTGGAAAGCTAGCGTCGAAGAAATATTTGGCGATGACCAGAAAAAACCTACGTTTAACAGTAGGATTTCTGACTGGCCACTGTCAACTAAAGAAACACCTCCATACTAAGGGTCTAGTGAACACACCTCTATGCAGGATGTGTGAACAGGAAGATGAAACTGTCAGGCATGTTTAATGCGAGTGTCCGGAGTTATTGTCAATCGAGAGTATGTGTTCGGTGAGTCTTGGCCTACAGCTGCGAATATAAAGGAGATGTCCCCTAGTGATCTGTCCACCTTCCTGGGAAGGACAGGATGGACGATGACCTAGGAGGGCAACTCTTCGGGAAGATGTATCATGGGTCACATGTGGCCCAAGTGCTGTGAGCCTACACTCACCCTCCCTACTTTACAGATACAAATGCACTGTTGTATCTTCAATAGGTCTATTTGAAACAATTTCTCTATCAGATACATGATCATTACTCATTACTACTATAACCATGCTCTTCAATATCGATGTCTTCAGCGGAGAATGCCAAATCCGCCGATATAATTATCAATATCGGCAACTTCAAGTCTCTTACGTAAGTAACAAGAACTATACATAACCAAAATGGCGACTAAGGCACAGATTGAATGACCGAGGGTGGATGGTGAAGTAGTGGATTTTTGATTCTAATTTGTGCATCCTCAGGACGTACAAATTAAAACGTCCTTAATACGTACAAATTAGAGCGTCCTAGTACGTACAACTTAGGACTTAATGTCCTAGCGATAACCTGTGCTGGCTGGGCAGAGTCTTCGTTTATTCAAGAATCACAAACTAAAATTGTTCCACTGAAACTTTGCATCCCGTATTTTTAAAATATATTTTCACAATGTGTTAACTGTCAAGAAGGGGAACGCGATTTGCTGATATACAATACTTCTTATTTGGCCGCAAAAGTTAGGTTCATTTCACGAAGTTCCTTCATTAAGTTCATTCATACAATACTTCACAGGGATCTAATATTGCACCTTCCACATATATCGCCAAGTTTATCGACTAATTGAAATAGAAGTGCGATGTCGTTGGTGGAAATTCTGCATTGTTCAGCAACAGGCTTAACCAATTCCTGGCAACTGATTGGAAAGTATGCGAGGTTAGTTTGGAATTATTTGTGAGTTGAACTAGAAAATCAAATATTGGTATTGGTTGATTAATGTGCGTTGAAGATAGGGTTGTATTGACTAAAAGGGGAAAGTTCGACTTCAATGCAAAACTTTTGAGAACCAATTAAGAATCTCCCACTGATTGATTATTGCAAAAGCAATTTGTATGACTTCTCTGCATTTTTAAACATAACCCCACGAATTTTTAAAGAGTGGTAGTAATAGAGTTTGAAAACTACACAAATTTTGACAAAAAGCTTTAATAATGAATTCAGTCAAATGAGAAGTTTGCCAATTGTGCTTTTTTATACGCTGCTTCTTTATTTTCAGAAAAAAATGTTAAAAAACTGTAAAGAATCCCTTAATATGCTGATAAGAGACAACAAAGTGTCTCTAATATGGGTGTCAGCACATGATGGGATTTCAGGGAATGAAATGGCAGACCAGCTAGTTAAAGAAGGCTCTAAAGGAGTCTTCACAGGTCCGGAACCGTTTTATGGAATCACAACGGATTACAGAAGAGGGGAAGTCGGGAGCTGACACAAGGACACCTCCATCATCTAAGAGTCTACTGAATAAGTTAGACAAGGAACTCTCTTCCAGGCTGCTGAAAATGGTTAAGAGAAATTTGAAGACAGTTACCGACCTGGTGACTGGACACTGTACCCTAAGGAAGCATTTGCACAGGATGGGCAAAGTCAGTGAACCTATGTGCAGAAAATGTGAACTTTACGATGAAACATCTACTAACATACTCTGCTTCTGTGAGAACTTACAAAGACTCAGACGGAAGCACTTTGGAGTGGACATAACAAAACCATCACAACTACTGAAGATCTCTACAGATAAATTGGTGGCCTATATAGAAGACAATCACGGATCTGAAGGTGTTAACATAAACAATATTATTGATATTCTGCTGCTTTTATACGCCGACGACTTGGTTACTCTTGCCCACTCTGAAATTGATGTTCGCAGAAAGTTAAAAGTGCTTGAAGAATATTGCAACCTAAATGGTTTAACAGTGAACATTGAGAAAACTAAAATCATGGCTTTTCCCAGTGGGGGCTTCAGTTTTGATAAAGGAACGTTCAAGTTTATAGGTGAAAACATTGGCTTTGTAGACAAATATGTATATCTAGGTGTAACAATCACATCCTCTTGTCTTTTTCGTGAAATGGCTTCTGTTACTGCCGAAAAAGGAAAACAGGCTGCCGGTGCTATCATACCCGTCCTAGCTAAAGCTAAAATCGACACATGGCACCCTAGAATAAAAATTTTTGAGGCACTTGCTTTAAGCACCTTGTCGAACTGCATACCTGTCTGGGGCCTTCGATATAACGATATTTTGGAGCGTGTACAGACTAATTTTTTAAAGCGTGTGCTTATGCTGCCCAGACACACTTCTGATTGTGCTCTTAGGATAGAAACAGGACGTGTTAAATGTCTATATAATATATTCAAAATGACATTAAACTGGTTACTAAAAATTCTTTCCATGGAAGATAACAGATTGCCCAAAATATGTTTTAACCAGCAAAGACATTTGCTGTCTTGTGACGAAAAATTTAACTGGGCTTCACAAGTCAGAAGTCTTTTTTATTTTGTTGATGCAGCTGATGTTTGGGAAAATCTTTCAGTTAATACCTTAAAACAATCCAAAAAAAGCTTCTGGAAAGCTTATATGACAAACTTTTTAAAGTAGACTGTGATGCAGTCTCCAGCTCTACTTTTTACTGCTTATACACCAACTTTTCTTTTCCCAAAAGCCCTAAAAATTATCTTTCTTTAAAACTTCCTATCCAGGTCACTCGCACCATAGCTCAATTAAGACTTGCTAACAAGTATCGCTTAAAATTTACACTGAATCAATCCAGTCATTATTGACATTCGAAATCGAAAATTTAACTATAATTCCAAAAGTTTCCAAACTTCGGTCAAGTGAATGGTACATTGAGACGACAATAAATCTCATTTTGCAACCTTGTCCAGAGTCCGGAACATTGTTAAAATTGCAATTAAATTAATTTTTGCTGTATGGTCGTGAAAAAAATTCCAAAAGTTCTGCAAACTTGGGGAAGTTTTCGATATAATATTTCATATCACGTATTAAATTTGCAACCAATCTAAGTGTACGGAACATTTTTTGTTATTAAAAATTAATGTTTTTTTTTATTAAACTGAAGGAAAACGTTCCAAAAGCTCTGCAAATTTAACAGATCTATCGGAAAAATATACCGAATGACTGTACAAATTTGCAACTTTTTACGTTGACCGGAACATGTTTATTTATAATTTTGTCGAGCAAAAGTTTTGAAACTTGGTTGCAAACTTTGGAAACATCTATTCTGAAGCATTTACAAATTTGCAACCCCATACGCGATCCGAAACATAATGCAATTTGCAAAAATGTAATTTTATTATTTTTTCACCTTCAAGAAAATTGAAAAGTTCCGGATCGCGTATGAGGTTGCAAATTTGTAAATGCATCAGAATAGATGTTTTCAAAGTTTGCAACCAAGTTTCAAAACTTTTGTATTTATTCCGAGACCTCCTAGCTCGAAAAAATGACCACGAATTAAAAAAAATTATAAATAAACATATTCCGGTCAACGTAAAAAGTTGCAAATTTGTACAGTCGTTCGGTATATTTTTCCGATAAATCTGTCAAATTTGCAGAACTTTTGGAACGTTTTCCTCCAGTTTAATAAAAAAAAACATTAATTTTTAATAACAAAAAATGCTCCGTACACTTAGATTGGTTGCAAATTTAATACCTACGTGATATGAAATATTATATCGAAAACTTCCCAAGTTTGCAGAACTTTTGGAATTTTTTTCACGACCATACAGCAAAATTAATTTTTTGCGCGATCGATCTTTTTTGTTTATTTACAGCATCGGTTGTCAGGTCAGTAGGTTGTGTTTACTGGTTTCTAAGTCTAACACGTCGGTAAGTGATTTACTTACCGTTCAGACGTCGGTAAGTAAACTACGTCTTAGCCCACATACATTTAAGTGGTCCTGAATAACATATTACTTCATTCATTACACAAAAGAAACAAAAAAAATAAGATTGATATTTTTTAATGAACAGAATAGAAAAAAAAAATAAAATTAATAAATAGCATGAAAACAATTTCACCAAAATGCAAATTATATTTTAAACTAATCGAGAAGTATAAATGTCAATTTTGACATTTCGTTCATTTCGAAGAAATTTAAATTATTTTATTCAAAATTCGAATATTTCAACACGATCGCGCAAAAAATGGTATAAGCATTTCGAACGTTAAGGGTAATACCGGTCTCCAGCAAAATTGCTGTCGACCGGTAAACAACCCTTACCGTTCTTGATACTTAATATATTATAATTGCAATTTTAACAATGTTCCGGACTCCGGAACAGGTTGCAAAATTTCATAGCTTGTTTTTATACCATTCCCGACCTTACGTCAAAATTTGAAAACTTTTGGAATTATAATCAATTGATTGTCTTGACTGACTGAACTAAATGGAGTTTCGTACGTTATTAACCCAAATGAAATATGTACTGTATGTAACAGGCTTGAGTTTGAGACGATTGAACATTTTCTTTTTGACTATCCGATTTTCACAACTATGAAACCTAATAACTGCGCAACTGTATCTAATTTGGAAAGTCTAGTTTTTCAATTAGAAAAGATAAATGTAACCTCGGCAAAAAGCATATCGTTTTATATATGGAATATTTTAAAATTAAGGGCATTTATTCTAAACGAATGAAACATTACTTTATTATCAATATTTATTTATTATTTTTTTTAACGTGTACTAGTTTTAGGTTCCTTTTTGTTTATATAAGTTCGGCTTTTTCTTACATTTTATAGGGCACACTTTATATTAAGCATTAATTTTTTTTTCTCTTTTTAACTATATATACTAACTCTAAGTTTCTATAAAAAAGTTTTTCTTGTATTTTAGATTTTGGATAAGTCAATTTTTTTGTACTTCCAAATCCTTGCTGTAAAACTTCTGTTTTTATAAGCAATAAATATTATTATATTATTATTATTATAATTATTATTATTATTATTATTATTATTATCATTCCAAGTATGCACTTGCTCAGCACTTGCTGGTAATGTTCACCTATCCCGAGCGTGTGTAAACGCAAATGGGATTAGGCTCGGAAGTCACATATTTAGAAATTTACGGACAGTGTGACAGGTATTTAGGATGGCAGCCTTCTGCAGATCGATGTAAGTATTTTTGTGAAGACCTAGTTTGGTGAGGCTATCTTGTAGAGTTTTGGGAATTAGTCCCGTAGATGAAACGATGATCGGTACCACCTCTATTTTCTCTGCATGCCACATCTGTCTTACCTCAATTGCAAGATCGGTGTATTTTGCAATTTTCTCGTTGTATTTGTCCATAATATTGTTATTATTGGGTACAGCAACATCCACCAGATAAACCGAGTTAGCTTTTTTATCCACAACCACAATATCAGGCCGGTTATTCGTCACCCGTCTATCGGTGATAATTGACCTATCGTAGTATAGTCTAAAATCAGCATTCTCTAGCACCGAATTCGGATGGTACTTGTAATATGGGGTGTAGGTGTTCACTAATCCAAATTTGTTGGCCAACTGTAACGCGTTTTAGCTCGTACACGTGGCTCCTGCCACACGAACACG